>VZSG01001077.1:7789-66439 GCA_013398315.1 Nothoprocta pentlandii | reverse complement strand
CCTCTAAAACTGGAAACTGTGGAAGCTTCCAGACTGGGGCCAAAGCTTAGTACCCAAATGAGCACCAGTCCCCATGGGGAGGCAGAGGTGGCTTTGCTCTGCCCCATGGGAAGTCAGTGTCCAGCTGGGGATTGCATCCCAGAGGCCGCACAGAGGATACCAACATTTAAGATAAACGGCTGCTCCCAATGTCTGGTTGTTACTGGTAAAAGTAACAAGGCTGGTAAAGGCTGGTTACTGGTAAAGTAACAAGTAAAGTAAAGGCTGGTTACTGGTAAAGTAACAAGTAAAGTAAAGGCTGTTACTGGTAAAGTAACAAGGCTAAAGTAACCTTGTAAACCTTGTAACAAGTTACAAGGCTGCAGAAAGTGCTGATGAGAAAGGGGAATCGAAAACCTCAAACGAGCTTTGGAAAGTTTTGTTTTTTTTTTAAAGGCTGACCTCTTTCCAGCAACAGTGACGGCCACGAGCGGCTCGGACAGCTCCCTCCATGCCTTGCGCAATCCCACAGCCAGACTGAAAATACCCAAGAATTGCAACATGCAGGACGGATCGTAAGCACCACCGTGAGCCTGGAGATGTGACTGGGCACCAGATCGAGGAGGGCTGGGGAAATCTCCACTTTTCTGCCACCTCCTGGGAAGCATCAATCCTGACCTAAGCTCCATCCATCCCTCTGGCTGCTGCCATCAGGGGACCAAATGGCCTTTTGCAGCCATACCAGCAAAAATTACTCGCTATCGTGCCCACTCAGCGAGATACATGACAGGTTATGAGTTGGCACAAATATCCAACCCCCCAGTTTTCTAGACTTGAACGGAAAGCCAGGTATCTGGCAGGGCTGAGCTCCAGTCTGTGAGCTCTCAAGGCTCTCAAGGGAAATGTGACCAGTCACTGTCATTAATTTCTCCTCCCAGCAGCTCCAACTTCTGCCTGCCATCTCAAGCCAAAAGGAAGAACTATAAACCAAGAATAAATACCAATTAACCTGAATCCTTCTTCATATCCTGATCTGAACCAGACGCTAAATCTATCTTTAACTTTAGGCTGTTCTGAGATGTATCTTCTGTCTGTAGCTGACAAAAATAAGATTCCTTCATGAGATAAAGTTAGTTATGGGCCTCAACAAGACCACATTTTTTGGCAATATTGTGTTATCTTTAAGTACTGTGAACTCACAGGGTTTTGAAAGGCTCCATATTCTGAATGCTTCCAGTACAATAAATTTCATAATCTGGGGGATTTTAATCCAGCAACTTTTCCATATTCTGCTAGAAGGAGAATTAAAAAAAAAAAGTGAAATGAGCACAAGCTTTTGTCATGAGCAAAGCTTCTTGAAGCTTTTCCATTGTGTGCAAACATCAACTACAGGCTTTCCTGTAAAACCCAGGCTGACGTCGCACATTAGCACTGCTGAGATTTAGCCCCCAAGCAGGAAAGAGCAGGGCTTTTGCTGTGGAAGCTCTACACTATCTTATGTTGATCTTACATTGCACTGGTTAAAATAAATAGTATTTGCTATGAAATTTGGTATCCAAGAGAGACTAGCAGAACAGGGTTAAAAGTGAAGACTTATTTTCCTGAACATACTAACATTTTCAAAGCTGTTTGTTGTTGTTGTTGATGAAAGCAGCTCCAGTATTTTCTAAATTACTAAAAACCACCATTGAAAGTGTGCCAGGCAACATTCACACAGAACAGATTTACCATAAAAGTCAAGACCTTTCAAAAATACAGCTATGTCCTCTTCAGGAAAATAGGTTACTTGGGAAAATATATTTTCTAACCTCAGAAAAAAGTTACAAGGAGGCTGACCAGCTCTAGGTAAGAGCTATGCAAAGCCAGATTCTGCTCAATCACCTCTGAAGCACCTTCCACACTACAAGGTCTCACACCAGCTAGGCTGATAGCCAGGATTAGTGTTATAATCTTCACATTATTTCAACCAGACCTTACTGTAAATCTACAGTTTTATGGGAGTAAAAGAGAGTCTGCAGCCTGATGTGGACATAGAAAGCTAACAGGCCTGCAGATGAAGTCATAAAATTAAGCCTCTACCAAGTTGCATAAACACTATTTAATTGGTTTCATAGTTTTTTTTTTTTTTGTTTGTATAGAACAAATGTCATCTGGCACCACTGGTACAGGGCAGCAAAGTGCAACCCAACAATACATGCAGCAGTACCCACGTAATGACACACATGCCCCTTGCCGTGCCATCATCTGCCAACCATCAATGACCTCCCACTCGGAAGGATATGTATGTACCTTTCGTGCTATGGCAGCACATTACCCATCCCGTTGTTACGTGGCCAGCTGAAGAACTGTTCCTGCATCAGTGAAGCTGCCCTGCAGCTGGGTCCTATGAAGAGGCACTGGTGGTTGCCAAATATATGACTGTGAGCAAACACATCTACCAACATCAACTGCTATCTCCAGGAATGCAGCAAGGCAAGGGTGCCGAGTTGTGCGTGTCCTCTTCAGCTGCCAAAGGAAAGCAGGAGGGCAAAATGCTTGTCCCACACAGCTAGAAGACCCGAGCAGAATAATCCCTAATAATTTCAGTTTATTAGTTCTTGCCTGGAAATGAGAGGAAACTGTATACAGCTGTGAAGAGCTGGGCCAATGATAATAGTTTTCTTCAGATAACCAGAAAAAAAAAATCACAAATCTAAGCTCAAGTAAAGATCTCCCCTTGCAGCCCCATCTTCCAAGCCAAAAGAGGTGGAATGGATATTTGGTGGCCAAAGGTGCTGTGGCCACCATGTAAATATCTCCTATCTAATCAGCAGGAAATAATGTGTGGAATTCAAGATATCTGAATAAAGGTCTAGGTGCTTACTTGTATTTTAGGAACCTGAAACACCTTTAAAAGTCTGTCCAAGAGTCCTTGCTCAGAACTGAAGCTTCACATTTTTCAATGAGTCCCTAGTCATAACCAAAACAGCCATCATAAAAAATTCACAGGTATCTCCTTTCCTGAATGTGGGTGGTTTTAACTCCTGGACTGATTGTAGGAAGCAATGTCCTAGAGAATATAAAGTCTAAGATGAGTAATGTATGAAGTGTACAGGCAGTGAGAGATGATCCATGTATTAAGTACTTTTTATTTAATAATTCCTAAATAAATATCAGCTTTCTCCAAACTGTCCCTCAGCCTAGCAATTACATGTTGGCTGATTTTTTTTGTTAGTGCTGTTCTTTTATAATAACAAACTGTTCCCAAAGCCTCACATCCAGAGAGTTAAACAACCAAAGTACTGTGCGCGATTTTCCACTAAATTCATTCAGTTAGCTGCAATTAAAACAATACAATTCAAAGCCTTGTGTGTTTCCCTGCAAAAATACAAAACTTCAGTTGTTACTATTAATATATACAACCTACAAGAAAGAGTTAACAGAGCCTCTTTGTCTTCGCTGTTGTGGTAGTTTTCTTATCCTTTTCTGTAGATGTCCTGGCAGTCCTCAATATTTCTTTCAGTCACTATTCTTCAAAAGATGCACAATTTTCATTCAACTAGACAGGAAGAAAAGAAATTCAATGGGATAGATTAGCTCTTCGGCCAGATCCACTTACTGCAGTCACCCTGGGAAGAATATGGGCAAAAGTGCAGGGGTCGGTTTTGTCCAGAAGAAAATTAAGCTTATTTACCAGGGAAGAGGTCCCTATTTTAGCAAGTAATCAAATTTCTGTTCCGATTTTACCTAAATATTACCTAAATAATAAATATTACCTAAATATGCCTATTTCTGGATAGGCAGTGCCTTAATGAATACTGATATCTGCCAAGGCATTTAATACAAACAGCATAGCAAGTTTTAGCATCACTACAGAGCCATTCTTTTGTTTTGTGGGACTTCACTAATGAAACTCAATGACAATTTAATTAACAATGCGCCCATTTCACAGGCACAAGAGAGAAGAGAAGCTATATCTTGCCCCATGACACGGTGTTAAACCATCTTAACAGAGCACCTCTGGCTGCCTCCCTTAGGTCCCCACCTACCTCGCCCAGTACTGGGCGGCCGTGCTGCCCCGCTGAGAACCCAGGGCCCTGTGCTCAGGTCACGGTCCCAACCCTGCAGCCCTGGGACACGCTACATCTGTCCAAGTCTCACGTGTTTCTGGAGCTTCAGCAAGCTGAAAAAAAACTATTTGAAAAAACACTTCCCTAATTGCTGACGAACATTTCCAGCAACAGCCTCATAAAATGATCCTTTCTATTTGACACTTGATTTTTTAAATGTGTGGGTTTTTTTTTTTAAGCTTACTTCATTATAATAGAGATAACATTAGGCAGATAGCAATTGCATGTGTTCTGTAATAAATGTACTTTTCATAAGGCATTTCAGGGAAACTGGATTAATAAAAATTCTTTATAAAAGAGTTAAACTTATCATCTATGCATACCAAGAATCATATTGTTGTGGTATGCCATATACAGTAAGGTGCTATCTGTGAAATCAAAGAAATATTTCATATCACTTTAATATACTGACATTATTGACTGACCTATAAATACTGCTAACATTTTCACTATCATCTGTACCTAATGTCTGTAATGCTTTCAAGTGCCCTTATGTCCAATAGCTGAAAACATGTAATTCAGTGCCGTAGAATAACTCCAAAAATCACATCAAGGAAGTTCTTTATTGGTTTCTCTCAATGACTTCCAGATTAATACTGCTCACTCTATAAAAACAGGAGAGGTTTTCTGTGTCTAGTCTAAAAACACAAGGTTGAAGTTAGTAGATGTTTTCAATCCAGGAACAAAGGACCCTGCAACTGGAATACAGTTAATAACTCTGCTGATGACACACATACCAGCACAAAAAACAGTGCCTCCCCCTCGGCATCGTTAAGAAGAACAAAACCATATTTAAGAACTAAAAGAAAATGACAGAGCTCACAAAAGGAAAAGGCTTGTTCATGAAAGTATCAACCTTTTACCTACTCACCTTTCAGACATTTGGCTTCATTAATCTCCCAAGTATATCTACAAGAATGGGCATAAATGCCAGATGTCTAGGTAAGGAATAGATACTGTTAATGTCTTCTCAGCAGTGCTCCAGATTGGTGCTAAAAGAAGAGATATGAATTACATTCATTTCAATTAAATATAATAATACCTATACTCAGTTCAGGCCTTCTGTAGCCATCTTTCATTTGCAAAGAAAGGAAGAAATTACAACTTCTCTAAAACAGAGAAAACAGTTTTCTCTAAAACAAACTGACCCTTTTCCAGTTCAAGTCAAGGTCATTTATGTGTGTGAGTCCTTGAGAGCAAGCCCTAGTCACACCAAATACTGCTGCACTTACCTACACTTTAAGGGCCGGGTCAAAAGCAGCTGACTTGGGCTTCCAGGACAGGAAGAATTTCACAACAAAATGTCCTTCTAAATAGCAATTGGTTGCACAAACTTATTACCTCTTCTTGTAATAAAAGCTTTTTTTCCATAAAGTTTGCCAAAACATTTATCTATACAAGTCACATGAGATGAGGAGCAGAAATTTGGAATGACCTGTCAGCCCTGTGCATCTTGAATCACTTCTGCTATGAATGAGCAAGTGTTGTCCAGGTCTTCCCAAGCCAGGGGAGGAAGATGGGCAGAAAAGCCCTGGAGTCCGCCAGAACCTTAGCATTGTAGAAACATTTCCACTCTGTTCCTGATGCTTAAATAAGCCTAAGGATACACTGAATAGCAACACAGCAGGAGCAGCTAATAAATTAAACTAACCAGATAGCTTTGCTGTATTGAACAAGATAGATTCTTCTCTGAAACAGCAGTGGCGGTGGAGAAAAGCAGCAGATGCATCATGACAGAGACCTTCAGCTGGGCAGGTGGATGGGCAGGCCTTGTATAAACTCTGTGGTCTGGTCCTGGAGATTGTCGCTTCGGCCCTGGGTCCCAAACCCTTACTACAAACCACCAGAGACCCCACTGAGTAAATGCAAGGCCGGCTCTTTCTTGTAGATGCTCCATCAAATTTAAATACCATCCACCTAGAGGGGCCGTGGGCTTAAACATCCTGTTACAGGCACAGTTATTCAACACAGCACCATCTAGGTAGCAAGTAATGGAATGGGCTGGAGCATCAGACAGCTGGGACACACTCAGCCTGAGAACTGGGGAAAGTTCCCAGAGCAGCTCCCTTCCACACAGGCCGTCTGCTTTTTAGGCCACCCGTTCGGAATGCGGCTCAGTTGCCATCTCGGAATCAGGCTGCGGATACGTAATGCACAAGGTCTGGCAGCACCCTTGGGCCCACCCTCAGGCCAAGCACCCAAACACAGCCCATTTGCAGAGGTACTGCAGGACATCTCTGAGCTGCTTGGTGCTTAACAACCTGATTCCCGATGTGAGCACATAAGCTAAGGAGGCAGCAGCGGCGGCTATGCAACAGCGACGAGCTCTGCATGTCAGGAACAAGGGAAACCTGCGTCCAAGCCCACGCTCACACCCTCTGCCTGGAGCCAAGGGACTCACAGGCAGCCCCAGCTTTGCACTTCGGTATCCAGATATATCCAGAGAAAGGAGAGAGGGCAGAGCTGAGGCAGTGCGAAGGCTGGGGAGCAGGAGGGTGTCTGTTATTTGAAATCCCTCTAAAGCATATTACAAATCTGTTAAATCATTGTGGGTTACCCTGTATTTCAGATTAACTTTCTAGAGGGAGTGAAGAAACCACCACTCCACTTTTAAATAATGAAAATGCTAAAAAACCTACGCTTAACAGCTCTAAAACTGCAGCAAGTCACCCACCAACACCCACTGCTCTTGTCAGCAGGCTTTTTTCAGCTTTGCCTATTATTTGTGTCAAGTCAGAAATGTTTAATGTTTGCTGCACTTATCTGCTCAACTTTAAGGAGACCCAAATGTTATAATATATACCTGTGCCACTGACCTCTTTCCACCTCGCTGTTTGATCTAAATAAGTAACAAATACAGTTTCCAAAATCATTTGGATTCACTGGCTCAGAGCACATAGCTGTAAAAAATCTGTTTTAAGATTAACATCCAATTTTATTCATGCCTGAGGCTTCACCATAGCATCTATTTTTGTGAGATTATCAGTAAGATCCCAGTTCTCCAGAAACGTAAGGAGTAACAGACAATTGCATAAATGGAGATGTTTCCTAACCTGTCCTGCTCACATCCAAGCCAGTACATTTCCTAGCCCATTCAGGAGTGGGAATATTTTGTACTCACATTTTTCCACTCATAAAATGCAGCACATGTGTTCATGCAGATTCCTGATAGCTGAAATGCATTTCTGATGAAACAGAGTGCCAAAAAATACTGACACAAATCTCACATGTGCAAAGTGTCCCCTGAAAGACAGCTTTTACTCTGGAGGGCTTGGGAAACAGCCATTTTCCTGTGCCTTGCAGAACAGCATTTTGAATCATCGAGCTTGAAAACATGAGTATATAAAATGAGCATTTGCTATGTGAACTTATCTATTTGAAATGAATATACAGGAAAACACTTATGTTTGAACATGGCAATCCAAGGACAAATTGAGGGCCATTTTTAACTTTAACAGGAGAAGAAGAAAAGTTGCTTTAAATAGTGCCTTTGGAATCTGTCAATTAGAGCTATTGCATTGCTGTCAACTTGCACTCCTTCTTTAGTTCCAGCCTTGCTCCATCCTACACAGATCCGTACAAATCAATTGTCTCTTCCAAACATGCACTAACCACTGGAAAGTGAAATTAATAAAGTGCTAGAAAAGCTGATTCATAAAGCTGACACTCCTGTGCCCAACAACTCTGGGTTTCGCCCCTCCAGCTAGCTGTTTGAGGAGGCAGGCAAAGTGGCAAAAGATTATCAAATTGCAACTGTCACTCCTGACAAAATGCATCTCAATGCTGGAAGGAATTCTAGGTTTTACACTAAAACACTACCCCAAAGGGTTCCTCAGCACCTGTCAATATCTGTACCTTGGATGGAAAGCTACCACTGAGCGCAGTGTGTCCAACATATAGAACCTGCCACGAAATGAAGTTCTTCATAAGAAAGCTCATCTCAGTCTTGGTTGGTAACAATAACAAGGAGACAAGATGAGACCATCAGTCTCAATTGTGAAGACAATGTTTTCCTCCCATATTATTCTGTCTGTCATGTTCCCTTCAGGTTCCAAAGGAATCCCTGTCTCATACATCATTATTTCCCACAAAGCTTGAAAGCCTTCAGGGGGGGTTTCTTCCTGCCCACTGTACCAGCCTTGATGGCTGAGTACCCTCGGAGCAGTGACAGAGGCCTCCGCCAGCGATAAAGGGGAACATCTGCATACCAATTCAACTGCTGAGCTCTGAAGAGTTAAAAAGGGGGGGAAAGCCTTGAAAGTAAATCTGAGCCAAGTTCTAATTAATGCCCTAGGCCCCGATTCACCACAGCACTTAGGCGTGTAGTTAACTTTAAGCATGTATTTAGTTCCATTGAAGTCAAAAGACAGCAGTGAAGAGGCGAACTATATTAGCACAATTTAATACTCTTTGGGCTAATTAATCAGCCACAGAAATTAACTATGAGAGCCGTATTCCTTATTTTCTCTGCTCTGACATTTCCAAAGGAAAATGCTTGCATGCAGCGGGAATGCCCGCAAAGCACCGCACTTTTGGGCTTGGGCTGGTAAATGCTGCAGCGGAGCAGGCCAAGGCCTGCGAGCACCGGCGGGGCCGCGGGCCGGCGAAGGCAGGATGAGGTGGAGCGGCCGGCAGGAGCACGAGCGCCCGGCAGGACTGCAGAGGTTGCCAGAGAGCAAGGGGAGAGGACCCGGGCAGGGCCCGCAGGCAGCCAGGCTGCCCCGTGTCCAGAGCCAAACGGCAGCAAGGACCAAACTCTCCTCAATTTCAGGGCGGAACCCTGCAAAAAGGACGCCCAGGGCACACTCTCTGAATAGCTGAACAGTCCCACATACATCCAGACTTCTTCTCTCTGTGGGACAGGCAACATAGAGCAAGGCTCAGAACAGAGCAGCAGCTTGCAGACTAAACTTGGCCGGAACGGGGGCTCCAAAGGCCCAATGCAATTTATCAGCCCCTCTTGACTACACAAAGCAATGCATAGAGCTCACCTCTGAAAATCTGGATGCAAGGAGAAGAGCTGGCTAATAACGGTCTTCATGCTGGGATTTCTGCAAAAATTAAATGACAGAAAGCTCACAAAACTATCATTAATACTGTACCTAGACCAATAAAAGTTAGGAAATGGAGAGCAGGGAACAAACTCCTGGCTGACAGTACCTCTTAATTTCATTCAGTATGAAAATAAAAATACAACAAAAATAAAAAACAAAAATATCCCCCTCAAAATCAGAATGCCATGAGTGTAAGATACAGTAAAAGCCCAGCTTTTCAGATTAACTTTGAATTTCCCTGCTTTCAGTGTTTTAAGAGCCCTATTGTTACTCTCATTTCTTTTTTAATTGTAGATACTAAAAATTCTTTTATCTTTCAAAGTCCTTAAAGTCTGTTATATAAATACATAATTAAGGCCTCTTTCAACTGGGTATAATTTACTCTATAGTTTACAACAGCTGCACTAGAGCTATTACAGTTTATCATTTAAAAAGCCTAATTAGAAGCTTCTTAATTAGTGGATCCTTCAGTCTCTAGACTGTGACTGTGTAAAAAATGCTTGGCAGCTATCGCACGTTACAAATGGGCATGAAATGTTTGCCCCAAAAGAGGGTAGGTGCAAGTCCAAAAGCCCACTTGTTGTTCTTGTGGGTGAGCCACGCTGGGCATGCACACCTCCATGCCAAATACGCATTTGTGTCTGCAGGCAAGTGACATCCCTTCCCCTCCTGCACAGGCTGTTGGAAACCACGCAAACGCACAGCCCCAGGGCCAAACTGGACACAGCAGAGGCCTGAAGGAGGGACCAGCAGGGCAAAGGAGGACAACAGCTCAGTGCCTCGCTCCACACAACATGCCCCTTACTGCAGTTTGCTCCGCTGCCCTGCATGCAGCTCCCAGCCCAAGCCGAGCACTTTAACTAAACACAGTATTTGCCTGGGGAACGGACTCTATCTTCTTCATCCTCTGCCCCTAGATGGCATGGCGCGGGGAGAGCACTTAGGAGGCCCGTCTTGTCTTTACAGGAGGCATCCCCACTGGAAGGAGCCTTGCTCAGCTCAGGGAGCACAGGGCTCGTCCAGGCCAGGCTGGACTGGGCGACAGGCGGCTCTTGCAACCCTTTCACCTGCTGGCAGCACAGCAGCGCTGCACAGGGTCGCACTGGCGCCTGCCACTCTTCAAGAGCTTTAGACAAGGCAGTGGCCAAATCATCAGTTTTTATGACTGCAGAATAATATAAATCAGCTATTGAAAACCTGTATCATTAGCACTATTGCTTTCCACTGGTAGATAGCTGCAGTAATGGATTGGCCTCTCCATCTCATCCTCCCACTGGAAAACAACATATAGAGGACCAATCAATAATCTGTCCTAAGTTACTTGTAAACGTGTCAGGTGCAAATATGTCCCCTTCTCAAAGATTTAAAAGATCAGATAGTTTTGCAAAATTTAGGCCATGCAACACATTGCTTTGGATAAACTGTTGTTATGGCAGAAAGCAGCATAACCAGATCCACCCACAGTGTTACACAGAATTTTTAAATAGACAGCCAATATCTTTATTATATGCATGTATTACTTTGCAAGGTCAATAGCTCAAGATGTTCCTTTGCAATAGGAGAAAATTCCATCTGAAAAGCATATTTTTGTAATATTCCATGTTGCAGAAGAAACTTTATTTGACAAAAAAAAAAAAAAAACACTAAATTACTTCATTGGGGTTTGTCACACTAATTCCTACATCTGATGTCTTAAAATACTTTCAAAATCATGGCAAAATCCCACTGCCATTACTAGGGCCTGGATTTCATTGTAGTGTGTCACAACATATTATTAACTAATGTAGTATTGGCAAATCTGAAGCCCCAAACTGCACAGGTCACAGACTGGCTTTCCCAGGGCTCAGGGCAGAATCTGGACAGGTCCTCCCACCGTATAAGGGTGGTATCACACTTACTCTAGAGATCTAATTAAAGTGTATGCACGCTTTCCTTCCCCTTATGCCTCTCTGTCACTTAAGCACACATAGAGAAGACATAATTTGGAAGATTTTAAAGCAGATCAGAGGAGCTGTGAAGCACAGCAACACAAGACTTATAGCAACACAAAAAGGGGCTATTTTCTGAGTCCCGTTCTAGTAGTCTAACATCAAGATAGTAATTTTTTGGGGAAGGGATGAGGAATAGAAAAGAGTAGACAAAGGTTTTAGAAAATCCTTGTGGCCAGTAAGCTATAGACTCAAGCGATAACTTTACAGGGATATCACATTTCCGTGGAATGGGCTTCACAGAAGACTTCACACTCCGAATTCCTGGAAATCCTTGCCCCCTAAACCAAACACCCTTTTAAACAAGGTTTTGTTTTACAAGACTTACACTGTATAGCCCACATGTAAGCTTAGCAGTAACCAAAGTATTGCTATGGAAAAGATTTTATCTGAATCCAATTTGCTTGGACTTTTGTGACAGAAGAACATGCATGGCCTTTTAGAAAAAGAGGCAGCCACAGCAGCGTAGTGGCTGGGCTCCACACACCTCAAGTGGAGGTGAAAGCAGAAGGAGAATTGCTGCCATCGCAGGTTGGAAACAGAAGAAAATAAGAATAAGCCAATACATTCTACTTCCAATTACTACAATCCAGCCTTGCTGCAGGCCCCAAGTGAGTACCAGGAACCCGCCTGTCTTTGCAGCTGAGCAGACGCACTGCAACCGCCCATGGAAATCCTCAGGGAGCGGCGTGCCAGGGCAGCCAGCGTGTGTTCCGGAGCACCGCACCTTCCTCAGCACTGTGGCACCTCCGCGAGGCCAGGCCAGGCCTCAGGGCGGTAGGAGTCAGACCTCTGTGAGCCCAGCTTTGCAGGCTACAACCTGCACCACACTGTTCCCAGAGCTGCACAGCCTGAATCCCCGATTGCCACAGCCCTCTGTGGCTCAAGAAGGGGGCATTTATGCCATTGCTCTATTCACTTTGCATGAAAGCAGCCCACACATGCTTTGCGAGATCTTTGTGAACTTAAAAGATCCAGCGAGTGAGGGACAAGTTTAGCCTGGTGCAGGTGTATTCAGACTGGATGCTTCAGATGGAAAGGCCTCAGAAAGAAGAACCATGGATTATCTTCTTGTGTTCTCTGCTCTTCTGCCTTTTTTTTTTTTTTTTTTTTTTTTTTTTTTTTTTAACACACCAGAAGAGCTCAGCATCTTCTTTTAAAACTTCTCTTGTTCCAACCTCCATCACAGTTCTTCCCTTGTCAGCAACTGTACCACAGCGATATACCTCTGCCCACGCACAAATGCACTGGTTGAAGGTAGGAACTGGAATGTCTCTGTTAAAGGAACAAGCAGGCATCCCAGAGACTGACACAGCTGCTATTTGCATGTAAAAGGAGGAAAAAAAGGTGCATGACTGAGCCCAAATTAGCATAAGCAAAGCCTCCCACGGCATTTGTGAACTACCGCTTGCAGAGCGGTGCTAATGGAGCTGCGCCCTTTCCCCCAGCAGAAGGTACCTACTTCAGCTACAAGGGGACCTGGCTCATGGTAGCTCACAGAATTGAACATCACATCAACTTTTAAATTCCCTTATTCCTAAAACTTGCAGAATGCTAGAAGAAGGGACACAAGGTAGAGAGGGTAAGCTGGATATGCCCAAGGTTTAATTTAGTCTCCATTTCCAGTTCAGTTCCTGGAGCTAGCTACTAACTCAAGGAGAGCCTCCTACACTTTTGTACCTCTCTATTTCTGCATGTCCAGTAATATTCACAGTATTACATGCATCTAAAACAAAAGCATTCAAAATAAGCACGGCAAATGTATATCCTACTCCCCATGTCTCATTTCTGCCATATGGGAAGTAAGGACCATCAACTCTTTCACCATCCACTCTTTCGCAAGGATGGTCTAGGGATTCATCTGTGAGCAAAACCTTGCTGAAGACTTACAGCAATAAAAACTATCACATTTTGCATGGTCTTTGTTTCTTTTCATGGCTGTGCACAAATATATATAAGCATCTATGCTTGTGCACACAACTACTGAGTCATAAAAGGGCATTAGATGTCACAGTAGACTATGTAAGTAGTGTATTTTTACTGATATGTTTCCCTCAAAATAAAGTGCATTTTGAGCTCTTCTTACAGAGAAGTAATAAACTTTTTATTTTATCATCATGCTTTTATGGAAACTGTTGGAGCAATTCAATGTCTCTGCTACTTCAACAGAAGCTTTACTTCATCTGAGAGACTAGAGGGAACTGCAAATACAGACATTAATGGTACGAAAAATCAAAGCTAAACCCTATATGAGGAGAAACAAATTCCAAAATGAAAAATTTGATTACACAGTACCTGTCTCCTGTCTTAACTTCTTCATTATATGTAGAAATGAACCTTGTCATTAAGTACTTTGATCAGGCTGTACATAAACAGCTTATAATAGCATGAAATCTACCACAGCAAACAAGCAAATGAACCAAGGGAGAAATACTGACATTTGGACTGCACAGACATCAACTGTGCCTACTCCCTCAGGGCCAAACTACTGAGTAGTAATCACTCCAGTGATTAATTGCTCCCTCATGGTCTGCACTACTCCCAGAAAGTTCAAGTGGTAGTATCTGAAGAGGCTCTTGTTTGGGGATCAGCAATATCTTATTAAGATCTTTGAGAGATTCAGAAATCAGGTTCCTGTAACTGCTTTTAGGCTAAAACCTGATATAGAGATTCCCGGCCCAAGATGGAGCACTGAAGCAGCCCGTTGTCAGACTGGTCCAGGTTTGCTGTGTTCAGAAATGAGAGATAGCATCATTTGACATACTGCAGCTCCAAATATTTGTCACTTAAATTTGGAGTATTTCTGGACTCCGAATATATATACATGCCACAAGCAAGAGTGCTGAGCCCGTGAGGGTTTGGGGTTTTTTTTTTCCCCTTGCTAGTTTGTCTGTTAGAGTTTTGGAGCAGGAGGTTTGTTTCCTTTGGGATCAATTTAACTCAGTGTAACTTGGGTCAGTATCTAAACTTCTTGCACGCAGAGCAGTGGTCAGAGCCATCGGTGTCTCTTCCCAGCTCTGCCCTTGGTCTGCCATGAATTCTCCCTTGCCATTTGGAGCAGCTGGATCTCCTGTTGCCTCTTTTCACTGCCTTGTTCAGGAGACCCTTGGCACGGGGATGGGCTGACCGTGGCCAGGCAGGAGACCTGCCTCCGAGTACAGCCAGGGGGCCCCTTCGTTTAGGCAGCACGGCTCCCATGTTCACCCTCTCTCTCCTGCCCCAATTGGAATGGGATTTCTGGTGATTTGCCAAGTACAGCAGACTCGGACATAACAGAGAACTCCTGACCCAAGAGAGGCTGGGTTCCCACTGACTTCAGGATGGCCAAGATTTCACCTTTAACGTCTCAATAAAAGAAAGTGGCTTGGAAAAACACTAAGCAAATGCACAGACTATTTGTTTCTTCATGCCTTGCTAAACATACTTCAGAGGAGGCATTTTATTTTTTCTAAAAGCACTGAAATTCAGCATCTTCCCTCTCCCTTCTCAGAATCCTTTCTTTCATCCCATTGCTACAATCAGTTCCAGGTCTTTATAGGAAGACATTGCCATGATCACAATAGAGACAAACTCAGCCCAAGACCAAAAAAAGCTCAGATAAAATATCACAGGCACTATGGAGCTTCCCAGCACACTGTTCCCACTCTATAAAACTGCTTATCTACTCTTACTCATGCCCCATGTACCAGCTATGTGCATATAAAAACAGTCCTTTCCAGATTCACAGATACTCTGGCACATCTTTCATCATGCACAGAACATAACAATACTACACACCAGTATGAGCATATACCAGGCAAATGCTGCTGCAGTTGTAGATGTGGGCACTCTGGCCTCAACTGCAGGGCGGGTGGCATCTTGATGTGGAAACTCATACTGGTGGGAAGAGGTGCAGCCACCCAGCAGCCAGGCAGAGGCCTCCCGGGAGAGAGGAGGCTCCGGGAGGAGCCGTGCTCACAGAAAGCAGTTTACAGGGGATGGAGGTAGCTAGAGGCAGTTTTTACATCTGGCTCTAATGAACTGGACCAACCTCCTTCAGCACATGTGTGATCTTCAGTAATAAAGCAAATTAGGCATTTCTTTTGAATTTACAGTTCCTGTTCAAATTCAGTTATTTAAGTAGGTATTTTGCCTGCACTAAAAGTTACAGTGTGTACCTGAGTATTTTAGCAAAACTAGAACCGCGTAACAATCCAGGCTGCAAATGTATGTTACACAGACCAACTACCGCATCATTAGCATTTGACACCTTTGCAATATGTCACCTTACCTTCTAAGAATAATTCACTATTAATAGCAATTTTATGTAACTAGCAGTATGCCAGGAATCTCTTACAGATCTGTCCCAGAACAATGCCTTACACATCCCCAGATTCAGCAAGACGATCAAACCTCATCTGCAGAATCTTCCCACGACTTCTCTCTTCCATTCACCTCTTCAGTGGTCTGAAGCTTGGTCTTGCTCCCGCTGAACCCAGTGACCCAATCCAGCCTTCACAGGCAAATGGCAACCCGCAGAATTAAGGGCTTCAGTCCTGACTGAGAAAGACATTTTTGAAGTGTGACTTACTCTTATGTGTATTTGTTAAATAATCAAGCAGGTTGCTAAACACCTCTCTGAACTGCCAGCACCATAACCTTGGAAGGAAATCTCCCTGGCACAGTTTTGAAGCAGCCCTCAAATCTCAGGCTAGCAGAGAAACACATTGGTCAGGGGCTTGGGGGAGTACAAATGAGAGGAGCAGAAGCAGCTATGGTGGAACCGCTTTCCAAAATACACCGCATGGCTGTTGGGAGGCAAGGCCAGAACCTTGTTTAAAGTTTAGGGCTGAACTCAGGAGGGCAGGCAGCAGCTCTGGGACGCAGGATGAGTCACAGGCACACGCTTAGGATACATGAAGAGGCTGGCTTACCTAAGTGACTTTCTGAGGATGGTAAAAATCATAGTTAAGATAAACTAAGTTTTATTAAAGTTTTGTTTTTCCTAAATCTTTGTTCCTGCTGTTAAATTGGATTTAAAGCAGTGCGGTAACTTCATTCCAGCAGTAACAAATTCCAGACGAGGAGAATAGCATGTATCCAAATGCAGCTGGACCTGCCAGGTAGAAGTAGCAGGCTCCAGAATGGGGAATTACAGTACCTTCCCCCTTTCCAAAGGTAAAGTTTCCAAAGGTAAAGGTGGTAAAGGCCACCTCCTGTGGGCAGAGTTTCCCAGATAAAAGCAGGACACTCAGCACCTGTAGCTGCTGCTGAAGCTCCTGGGAATTGCTGGTACTCAGCTCCATTGTTTCTAAGAGAAGAATCTGTGTTTCTTTATCACAAATTCCCTGATGATACCCTAGGAAGCCTACAACCAAGACACACCCTAGAAAGGACCTCATTTCCAGTACCACTTTGGAGTACAGCACATACATATGCTCCCACATATTACATGATGCATGAATCCCAGCCACACTACAGTGTTCTCCCTGGGGAAAACTGCTCCAAAGCAACTGCAGATTAAACACAGATCACATATGTTCAGAAAATTTTTCTTTGACAGGCCCAGGCCTTGTAGACTGCAGGCTGGGATTTGAGGCTAGAAGAACATAGGCCTACAGAGAAGTACACTAACTGCATCCTCAGGAGGCAGTAAATGTCAAGAAAGCAGCGTATAAAGCATCTCCAGACACAAATCAGATAGCAAACTATCTGGAGAACTAGAGAGCTTGAAGCTCCCTAGGACAGAGTCTTGGTTTCTTTCATCTATACAGGTCTGAGAGGTGCTGTCAAGTAAAGACTGTGAGTTACGGGAGCCTACAACATCCTTTCTCAGTCGTCTTTCTCCTACAGGTCTGCTGCGGCTACTCCACTGCCAGAACCAGGAAGCCCCACTGCCAGATCCAAGACTGTGACAGTCCCACTGCCAGATTCAAGACTGTGACAAGGAAAAATATTTTTTTCCCATTTAACATGCACATGCTCTCCAGAGACTGAATAGTAAAGAAAGCAAAAAGGTCACTACTTCTGGAGGCCTGTTCTCATACAGAAGATGTCATCACTTCTTCATAAAAAGCAATGTGATACCCCTGTACCAGGTTCTCAAGAGCCTGAAGACACTGTTGAAGGTGAAAGGCAAATCAAATTCCTCACTGAAGGATAAGGAAGAGCTGCACTTCTAGAGAGGACTCACTTGATAACACTTTTCCTGCATTTCCAGCGGCTGTAATGAGATGAATGCTCCTAAAGGAAGAGACTCTCAAAATCTTGGATTACTTATAAAGCACATGTTAATAAATTATATCAAATGATTATGATTTTCATCGTTTTTACGAAGTGTGATTCTTAGAAGCAAACACAAACACCTATGAGTAGAATAATGGCAGTAACACAATGACGTGTTGAAGACAGCACTGGAAAAATTAGTGTCAGTTGCCAAAAGCCTCGACTGAGCCAGGGGCGCCTAGAGCACACGAGCCCCTCATCCCCTGCCACATCAGGGCATCGCGCGCAGCAGCAGACAACTGTCCCCCACCTACTACTTAAATCCAGCCAGGGCTACAAAAAACTAAATGAATCGTTTAGAAAGAATACCTGCACGTGCTGTGACTGGTAGCGGTCACTATGATGACATTTCCTGCGGTAGGATTTCCTCTGACCAGAATATCCCATCATCAAATCTGCACAGATTGCTTCACAGTGGAGATGAAGGCTCCTCTTCTCCTGGGCTGTAGGCATCAGTAAAAGGAACAATTGTCTAGATAATATCATGGTAATCCATCTGGCAAATTACTGCACAGGAGAGTAACTCTCCAAACTACTCCAGCCTTTCCTCCTTTATCATCATCACCAATCAAAAACTTACCCTGACAATTTTTTTTTCCAAATTATAAGAGAAAGGGTTTTTTGTTTTGTTTTGTTTTTTTCTGGGCCAAAATTGTCAATATTTGGCTTTTTGAAAGCTCTTCGGAAGGTACCTGACTAACAAATCTGGGGCAATTAGTCTGTCTGATTTGGAGGAAGTTGGCCGGGAGCTCTGAAGTTAGGCAGAAGGAAGGACACACTAGCGCTGGCAGCCGGATTCCAGTGTACACTCAAAACTCTCCCAGTGCTCAGCACCTGCTTTCTGTAAACTTGGAGCCCTGCAGCGCCAGGGCAGCATCTCTGCCCATGTGGGAGCCCATGGAAAGGAGCACATTCCTGGCAAATCCCATGCTTACAGTAAGATGCCTCATGCTCCACCGCCACCAGCCGAGCAGCGGTGCAGGAGCAGCCATCCTCTGCACAGAGGCCATTGCCTCAGGGCAGCAGTGGGGCAAAGCAAACGCAGCGCTCAGCGTATGGACCACTGTTGAGATTGCAATTCCAGCAGCCCTTTTCACACCAGTATTCAAAACCCAACCATCAGACTCTAAGAGCCCACCTATTTCTTTCTTACGTTGCATGGCTAGCACATTAAACAAGATTTTGCTATGGTCAAGCAGAAGGCTAGAAGCAAGTCTAGAAGTAAGCGGTTTTATTTCTTACTAGCCAGCTTGATAGCACAAGTGCCATGGTCATTCTTTCTAATTTCAGGGACCTTTTAAACAAAGTTCCACTTCAGAAGCCAAGCATGAAAGGAGAGGAATGAAAACTCTTTGATAGATAAGATATTACAAGGGACTGTCAGAATCTTGGTAGGAGAATGAAATAACACTCTGGATACTGTCATTGAAAACAATAATGAAAGAGTACACCATTTTCTTAACTGAAGTACTATCAAATCTATGTTACTGCCACACAACACATTTTTCCTGCAAAGGTGCCAATTTCAAGCTATGACTATTGATCTCTATCTAACACTCAAAATTAACTGCACTATGAAGGAAAAGTGGCACCAAATCGTTTGAGAACATCAAACAGTAGAAAGCCAATGGGGTCAAATCAAGGTCAGAATTTGATGAGTAGGGTGTCAGAAATTTAATCCATTTTGTCTAAGATAATGTATAGAGCCAGTATTGTTTTTTTTTTCTTTCTTTTCTGTAATTTTTTAAACCAGTTTCTCAAAAATATCACAAAACCAGACCTCAACTTTTTCATGAACTTTTTTCCATGAGTGGAGAGAGAAAAGATTAGACGGACTGAAACACAGATGGCAATTATGCCTCTGTTTATTTCCTAATGAGTCACAAGATTATTTTCTGCCTTCTGCCACATCATTTCAGAATACAAGAAAACTTTATCTTGAAAGATACTTGAGGAGACAAAATAACACTCTTAAAAGTCCCAGTCCAGTGACATGCTTGAATACATTCAAAAAAAGAAAACCTCCATGACTGAAATCTCATTCACTTAAATGCAAATTCAGTAATGGTGGGTAAATCTGTACCACTCACTGGCAAACACAGAAGCTATCAAATTAATTAGAGGTCTCATGACAAAATACTGAAAAGGCGTCACAGCGGGTGACACGTCGTACTCGCACACCAGCATTTGAGGGAAATCAAACCCAGAGGGATGGCTCAGCCAGGCTTCCACAGCAGAGTCCTCTTGGCCCCTCCCCGGTGGCCAGGAGGCCGGCAGGGCCTCGGCTGCAGCCCGCACGCAGCAGGGCCGGCCGCGCCGCGCGGGCAGGAGCGCTCCGGCTGGGGCTCCCCAGCTTGGCAGTGCTCACCTGCTTTCAGATCCAGGCCCAGGGAATGCTTGGACAGTGGGATCACTGCCTGTTCCTCATACCACAGTCTCGTGAGCAGGATGCTCACGGCACAGAGGACAGGTACTCACCAGGTCAAACCCAGGTGTCACACCTCCCCAGGGCCGTGCATGGGGGCCTCCTCTCTTAGCCCACTGAAATTGGGCAGCACAAATTCAGGCTCTGCGCTTAAAAGGGCCGAACTCTCAACCTCATGACCAGGACATACATCTGGAAGAGGCAAACATTTCATCTGAGGACTTTTCATATATTTCTCCTTGGCAGGTAGAAGATACGGATTTGGATCTTGGCAGGAGGAGTCCAAGTAAGGACCTCCCACTTCCTCCCACACAAGCCCCAGCCTAACATGCAAAAGAGGGCACACTTTAAAGGGAGCTCGGAGCCAGTGCTCATCCCTGCCAGACCTTCTGCTGCGCTCAGGAAAGGCGCCCAGGAGGTACCAGGTGCTGCAGAAACTCCCATGCCCGGGGTTTTCTGTGGCCTGGCTCAAGGGCTTCCTTGCCAGTGCTGGGGATTCCTGAGGGCTCAGCCCGAGCAGCTCCAGTGACACCCATGCACCCTGCGGCTGCAACGGGGCACAGTCTGACTGAGAAACTTGTTACCAGAAAACAAGAGACAGCAAGGCACCTGGAATGCTGTAAACAGTTTGGGGAAGGGGATGCTGAAGAGAACTGATCTTAGTGAAAAATTGGATTTTCACCAAAATGACCTTTTTCATGCCGAGTGCCTGTTCTGCACAGAAAATTGTATAGAAGTTCTTAGTTCTGCTTAAGCATTTTGCAACCATAGTACAGATCTACATGGCATATTAGCATGTCTCTGAGCTTAGAGAGTAAACACTGAAGAAAAAAACAAAAGACCAAAAAAAGAAAAAAAAAAAGAAGAGGAAAGAAAAAAGAAAGTTGCAACAGCCCTATCAGTAGGTGCTCTATCGCATCTGAAACTTTCAGTTTCACTCCTTACCTATGTGACGCATATATGAAGCAGAAAGGGATCTTACTAAAACCTTCCAGGATGAAAATCTTCACACTAGCCAGTCTGGAAATTTTCTTGTACATACAAAAAGTGGTTTGGACAGTGCTTCTATTTAGACCCAAATGAACTGAAAAATTATTTAAAATGAAAATGACCTCATTAACAAATGCAGCTAAACGTGAGCTACATACAAGCATATTTTCAGACAGTGAACAGTGAACTATATAGCTTATTCAGGCAAATTCATTAAAATTCTCAGCACTTTTAAAGCACATTTAAAGCATGTATTAAAGTATAGATTTGTTTGTCTTATGATCATGGAGAAACTTTTTTGTTTATAAGAACTGAAGTCAGCTCTCTAAATTAGAATGCAAGACAGTCTCACAGACTTCTCCCAGGCTCTCTGCTTCCTGCATATCTAGCTACTAAGTTAAGAGCTTACTGATTTTTTAGCACCTACTTAACCAGATTCACTTAGCTTACTTTAGACTTCTTTTCTAAAAAAAAGCTTACTTAAATAAGATGAAAATCACTGTTTAACCTTTACTGCATAGACAAGAAAATGGATCATAGGTATGCAGAAAAGGTTCAGGGAGATACTTGAGTTCAATTTTACATATCTGCCTGACCAAAACAATAGGCTTTCTACTCATTTTGAATGAACTTTTTGTTTTGTTTTAATAGAATTTCTTTTTCTCCAATTCCTGGTAATTCCC
Organism: Nothoprocta pentlandii; assembly: GCA_013398315.1. NCBI lineage: Eukaryota > Metazoa > Chordata > Aves > Tinamiformes > Tinamidae > Nothoprocta > Nothoprocta pentlandii. The sequence continues at coordinate 44,947 of VZSG01001077.1, read as the reverse complement.
ATGGCTTAGTTTCTACATACATACTCCACAGAAAAAGTAAAGGTTACCGGTGGATTAATATTATTTCTGTACAATGCTGTATGTTTTCAATTAGGCTCACTCCCACAATCATTTCCATATCTAGCCACTTGCTCTTCTTATTTCTTGATAAGTAATGGTCCCTATCAGGAAGCCGGGGGTGAGTCTGTTACTGCTTTGAGTAAACAGCCTAAAGGTCATTTTAGATGTTGGCTTTGACACTCTTGGTTCAATAGCCACCCACCACAGTTGTCACCATTAAGATGAGGTTAACCTCATGGAAAAATATCCTCTCAGTGGGTCCTGACATCTCTTCAACAGAACAAACTACTAGTGCACACTTAATGGGGGAATGAGGAAAATCCTCATAGTTCCCCTCATAGATTCCTGACAGCAGCATTTGGTCTGCAGTGAGGACCTGAGTCCTCCATGAGGTCTGCAGAGGTTATGGGAAAGTCTTTGAATTAATGAGGTCTTTGAGCCCCAGTGACTCCACATGGGAGCCTCAGCTCTCCCAGTGTGTGCTCAAACACCTCTTCATAAGGATTTTCAAAGCAGAAAGGGAAGCAGCAGGTGGGTCCCCAGCTACATGCACGCAGCAGCCAGTCGTGGCTACACATACTAGAACGCAAAGGGCTAAGACCTGTGCCTAATACTGCACTCCCACTTTGGGTACCCACCAACATCAGCTATTGCAACTACAGCAAAACCCCATCTATGCCTCTGCTTTTGCTCCTGCAAGACTAACCAGTGGAAAGTACAGCTCTGCCCTGAGGCATGCAGTGCTGCAGCACTTGGCTACACCACCTGTAAGCCTCCAGCAGGAAAAGGTCACTTCACCAACGACATGCCTGGCCACCGTCTCCCACACACCTCTGCAGCAAGAAGGCAGGAAGAGCCTCGCAGACAGCCGGGATGATAGCATCATCCTGCTAAAGGAGACCAGCTGCATGACTGTATTTGAGATCCAGAGCAAAGGTTGAAGCACCCACAGGGCTGATATAGCAAATATGCTTTGCAAGGACCTCTCTACAGATTGAATGGATACATCTCCTACAAGGGACACCCTCAACCATGGTAAAATTTAGTGAATAACCAACAAGACCCTTTTAGGAGACTTTTTGATAGACAAAGGCCATTTTCTTTTCAGAATTAGTTACCTTAGGCTCCTATGCTCTCATGTTAGGCTTCATATGTGAAGAACAGAGGGCTTGCTGAAGTGGCATGCAACAGGCTACTGTGGATTTAGGCCCCTACAGGCTATTCTGATCCTGCCTGGTGCTTCATCCCTCTCCCCCTTACCAATTAGCAAACAAGTTAGCAGCAAAGCTTCTCCAGACACTCTCCAGCTTGGAAACTGCACCTCCAGTAACTGAGGCACTGTTGGATCTTCCAACATGAAACTGCACTCGCTACAGAAAGACTTGGCCTGTATCCACTTTACAAAATGGGAGAGCAGCACAGCACTGCAGACATCATAGCAAGAAAAAATAATTGCAGTTTCTGCCTAGGGACACCACAATGTCTCTATCAACTCTTCTCAGCCAGTTAGAGACAGGTCTGAGTCTCTCCCATGTGTCAGTGTTGACTGTTAGTAGAAATTTATGTAAGTCAGAAGACAGACTGTGCTGATAAACCATCTCCACTTGTCTGTAAAGGAAGGTAGAAGCTAGTACATATGCTTATGAATTTTTCACGTGAAGTGCACCTTGTATCTTCTTTTTCTCACCTCAAAATATCAGAACCTTGAACTGATGAAGGAAAATAGCAAAAGTACACAGATTCTTCAAAGATCCTGCCCTCTTTTCAGAGTCAGGCACCCAGACCGTTGTACGCTCCAGCCTCCTTTGCTTCAAGACACTCAAAGGACAGTAGTTACCTGAGCATCTTGTTCTCCTCCTTCCTGTGCTTTGTCCAATTCAGATTTAGTTCTTGTGACCAACTGCACCTCCGTAGCATCCAGTGCAGACTCTTCTGCTGGAGATGAAATTTCTGACTTTTAGAAGTCATTCCTAGCACAACAATTCACTCAGGGTAGCATTATCACATAGGTGCTAATTGGCTTTAAAAAAAAAAAAAAAAGAAAAAAAGCTGAATACATCCCTTTGCTATTGCTCTTTTCCTTCCTACCTCCACTACACAGCACAGAAAGGCAAGCTCAAGGCTTCAGAGTCCTCCATAAAAGCAGTCAAGCCCAACTTCCACAGCACCCCATCTGAAATGATAAAAACAGTCACACCTGTTTTCCCTACACACAGAACTCCATTTTCCAGTATGTAATTTTGCCTTTGCACTAAAGAGAAAACATAATGTGAAAACTCTCCTTTTTTTGTCTTTGACATTATACATTCAAGAAAGCCATCTGCAATTTTCAGCTTCAGCATTTGCTCCAAGTTGAGGTCTTTCAGCTACTTTTCCCAATACATTTTCCAGACCCTAATTCAGTCTAGTGCAACTTCTAGTCATCCTTGTGCTCGGTGAACAAGGTCCATTTTCTAGCATGACACAGGGGTCATTAAACAGTAGATAACCAGCGTGCTTACAAGCCCAACACACCTTGACAGAAGGCTGCTGCCTCACAAAGTAGGTGCCTCAAGCCCAAAACTTGCGCAAAGTTCAGGGTTCAGGACGATAGCTGTGTGCCCCAGCACTGCTTACTCGTGAAGGGCACAATGGCACAGCTGAGACTTCCCTGGAGCCCAGTATCACAACCTGTCACATCCTTCTAGGCCAAAGAATCTGGGGAAATAAAATATTGGCTGTCTTTAAGCAACAATACTTTATGGGAATGTCTAGCAATGACAAGCATTCTGAGGAATGAGTTGTGCTCCCGGCCCTTACCCCAGCTAGTCAACAACTCCTAAATTGACTGGAGTTAGAATAGCTGACTTAAAAGTCATAATTGCTATTCTCAGCAGTAAAATATAAAAATGGCTTTTTTTAATGTACCTTTTAACATGCTGCAAAGTTAAACATGGCTTGCATGTTACCATGGATATAATTTTGTGTTTATAAGACTGGTCTTTCCTGGCAGTTAAGTGCCTGCATGAGAACAAATAGCAGAGCACAATTTTGTTTGGCATTTTGCTTGGTTTATGATAACAGTTAACCATTTTTTGTATTAACAAGCTTTTGATTTTACTGGCATTTCTGCAGGAACAGGGTTCATCTCATTGGCACTAAACACATTATGACCGATGCTCCCACTTGTGTGAGCAGAGCACTGAACTCAGTGGCACTGTTCACGAGGATCACGGCCATAGGATCAAGTCCGAGCATGTTTACGTATCTGCCATGGCTGATACCAGACAGTACATGAAAAACATGCTTCCTCCTTGTCTGATGAAGAGCCCAGACCGAATCCAGAGTGCAGGGGTGAAACTAAGCCTTATTCAGAGTAAACACTTGAAAAATTCTTTCTAAACTCAGGCACAGTGAAACTAGGCTTTTCATTTGTGGAAAGAGGCAGTTTTGTTCTGCAAAGTCTCAGTATTTACCCAGGGAAATCTCCTAAAGGAATTGCTAAGTTCATTCATATCAACTTTGAAATCAGCTGCATTCAAGAAGAAAGGCTAATTGAGTAAGAACAAAATCCAGATTGATAAAAGGATAATTGCTGCTAGTTTGGAACAGCAATTCTAAAAGTCTCTTTGACATTCAGATCCAAACTTAATTACTTGTGCCCTCCTCTATTTCAAAACTCTGTCCATATTCCTAGTGCTACTGAACAAATTCTGTGGTGAAAGTTGCCTTGTCTTCAATGGGCCAAAATTTTATCCTTCAGTGAATAAGCCCAGGAACAGCTTTTGGCTGTTACTTTGTAATGTGGAGGATTCTACCAACACAGAGAGTTGCTATTACTAGAAGATCTGAAAATAAGATTCAATTACACAGAGAAATCTGGGGATTACACTGCATTATGTCCCTCCAAATCACACGGAGTGCTTACCTGTGCCTATACATTGCTGTCATAAAAAGTTCAGCACTTATTTAAGCAGCAGATGCATATCAGTACAACTTGACTGCAGCTTTTGAAGTGGGTGGAGGGCAACACCACCGGTTTCCTGTATTGAAGTCTGCAACAAAACTGTATTTTACTCACAAACATATCTGTAGTTCTGTTGTGTTCTGACTTTTAAAAATAATAATCTCATTGGACAGACACCACCAGCAAGTTTCTCCACTCTGTGGAGTGTCTTCACCATCCTCCCACACAGCAAAAATGACTCAGACAAACTACTAAATTTAGGGCATTGGTATTCTATGTGTTACGCTCGTGTTCATACAAGTAAGCCCTTAAACAGTAAATTTCTGAATTAAGCATTCAGGCAATATTTTCTGTGCTGCATCTGCCACTGAAAAAGAATGGTAATGAAGGTGGGCTGAGGAGGAGATTATTTGGATTGTGATTTGGATTGTGTTTTGGCTAGAGCTAAATGCAAATTTGAATGAGGCCTGCATGTACTTTTAAAAACATCTATTGACCTGATATCATGATGTTTGATCTCTGTAAATGATAGACACTGTGCAAGATGAGCTGCCTTTGGGAGATTCCCTTCATATCGGGCAAGACACTGCACGTTTTGACTCACAAATGGGGACAATTTATTTTGGGATGACTAGACTGATTCCCATTTCTCATCATTCACCTCACCAGTCTCTTGGAGGGTCCCCTCCTGCATGGACGGCTGGCAAAGCAGCTGCTAAACTGCCACTGGCAACTGCATGAAGCCAGTTAAATTGGTGTTCCTATAATTCAGCATTAACAAATTGAATTATTGCAATTTTATAATTTGCAATCACCTTTGCAAGCAGCTGAGCCCTCCCTGTAACAAGGGCAAGTTTCTCTGGGAGAAGGAAGAGGAGGGCAAGGAGATGTAAGCAAGGCCCAAGCAGAGATCTCACTCTCCTTGAGGCCAAGCACAGTTCCTGCTAAAGCCAGCAATATTTTTATGTGGATATCTCAGGGAAGGATAGAGAAGCAATGACTCATTTATCTGATGAACTTTGGCTTTTTTCCCATTTGCCAGTTGCCTCCACAAGGGCACAACATTCTTAAATATTTTTGTTATTTGAAACTGCTGAATAATCTTCACAAATACAGTTCGTGATCTGTTACTCAATTAAAAGCATGCAATTGCTAGCAGCAATCTGAGCTGTTTGGAGTGCACACTTCCATCACACGCCCTTCCTTCATTCCTCATCACTGCAGCACAGCTCTTTAATAAAATTAGGTTAGTACAAAAACATTTGCAGATAATCTGCCACAGCCACCAATAATGCTTACGATGGTCCGATATTCAGTGTTTTAATCAGGAAAACTGGGTATCTCTGTCTGAAGTTCTCCACAATTGGTAAAGAATGTACCTTTTCTTTGGGCCTGTGCATGTATGTACACCTACCCTGAGGAAAATTTCCATAGTTCAGTGTTTATCCTTGTCTTGACTCCATCTGAGAAGCAGGAATCTTAAATGTCTTCCAAAGTGCCTGTTTAATAGAGGTTTAGAAATCCATGCCTGGGAGGGATCTAGGAGGATTAGTTTCTTCCTGTGCTCTAAGGCAAAATAAATAATTTGGACCAGCATTATCAAGGTTTGTTTTCAAAAAAAAAAAAAAAAAAAAAAAATTAGGCAAGAAGATTCCACTTCCTCCCTAACTAACTGTTATCATTTTACTATCTGTTAAAGATTTTTTTTCTAATGCTTAGGCTTTCTCTGTTTGCTTGATTACCTAACAAGGATACCTGTCCAACTAGACAACATTGCTTGAGCAATCTAGTCAGATTTTGATAGGTAAGCTAGTCAGAGAGTATAATGAAGGCCAGTGTCCTGTGAAACTGTGAAGACCAAGATCAAGAGATATGCTGAGACCAAAAGAATATCTAGATGTTATCTCCTGGTCAGTCATTTTTCCTTAGCTACCTGCTTTATCAAATTGAGAAATTATGTTAATTTAACTCCCTCTACTCTTGGCAAATACAGTTTTTACCATCTTGCCACCAATCCTGTACAGACTGATTGGCTTGATAGTCTATTCCACTATCTATCCAGGGAATCCAAAGCTCTTTGTGAAAAGTGTGGATTTGTATTTTCAGTTTCACTAACATCTTTTTAAGACACTCAGATAATCCCTCCTTTTTATTAAGACACTAGACTAAAATAACTCCCTAATAATGTCTCTTACCTTGTGAAACAGAGCTGTGCAAACACCTTCCAAGACGGCGACAGACTGAGTTTTTTGCCACGCTCCCTCCCTTTCCACGCGCTCTCCAGAGACGCTGCCCATTACTACTGAGGCTTGGCTATTAGGCACTTCCAAGATCGGCTCAGTTAACAGCTTCTCACTCCTCCCAGGGAGGTGACTTAAACTATACCCGTCTGTCGTACGAGCTCTGCTCTCTCCCTTTTTCTCACTTTATCCAGACAAATCTGTCCCTCTTTTATTACAGAATTTCAGAATAAACACAGATAATCTTCAGTTACAGTGGAAAGACCTCTCCCCTTCTCCTAGCCTATCCTTCAAAAACAAACTGTGCTAATACTCCAGTACCGCGATTTATCCCAGCAAGTTTCTAACATGACAATTAAGTATTGTTTTTGATTCTATCCTATGACCTCAGGTTCTTCCCATTTTTTTTCATGCTTGCATTCAGATTTTCCTCTTAACTTTCCAGTGGCACTACTACGAGTTTCTGTCTCTTTCTATTAACTTTTCAAAGCTTCTCTTCTCTGTTTCCTAATTTTTGCTTACATAGGTAACTTTAGCACTGGCCTCTTTTATACTGAGCATAAAGCCCTCATTTCACTAGGCTGAGTGGATGGCTCAGTAGAATGGGCTCACAACCTTGATTTAGTGCATCAAATTGACTCAAGACAGAATATTTCCATTTTCCCTTTCTGGTGAGCTTATATCACAGCTACATGGAATTTTGCACAAAAGTCATGTCAACACCAACTTTTTTTTTAAATGTAATATAAATAGCAATTGTAGTAACAAATCAGTCAACATGTCTTGCTTCATAGGAAGACCACAATACTGATTCATGTCTACTTCATACAGAGTGAATTGCTGCAAGAACCCTGTACCTTTCTATCTCCTTCACAGACTGTGACAGGCCAATGCCATTACAGATGAGAAAGTCTTTACTCTCCTATGGTTTGCACATGACGGGAAGTGATGCTGATCATGAGAACAACCCCAAAACTCTTTTGAGCCAACTGGATGGCAGCAGTCACACTGGCATTAGTCATCCACATCTCAATCTGAAGGGAAAGAACCAAAATTATTGTTCATCTGCTCTTGAGGCTGCAAGAGATATAAGGGAAATATATTATTTCCCATTCTTTTTTAAAATCACCGACACACAGTGACACAAGCTGCTATTTTCTCCTCCTGCTCTAAAAGAACAGTGGTTACTCTCTGTACAGGTATCAATAGATAGACTTTACTCTGCTCCATTCTCTTTCTCCTGTCCTCACCAGATTAATATACAAGCAACAAAAGAAATAAGACTAGAAAAAAACCAAACACTATACAGTCAAAATATTAAGATTGTGATGCCATAAGCCCTGCAGCTGTTACAAGGAAGGTGACTAAGGTGCGATTGGTCAGTAACAAAGATGGTATCAAAGAAGAGTCTTGAGATACATGATGTTATGCACATGGATGTTATGTACATCCAGTGGGAAGGACAAGAAGTAAGAGCATGAGAAGAGATAACTGCTGTAAGAAAAGTGCGCATACAAGGAAAACCTTCCTAAAAGCTGATAGCAAAACATTGGAAGTTAACTGGAAAAAGTGGAAAGCCACCATCAATGGAGGTCTTTAAGAAGAGATTAGAAAAATATCTGCTAAAAATGACATTGGGGCAGAGAGACAGGCTGGCCTGGAGTGGCCAGTCTACAAACCACATGCAGTGTGTTACACTGCAGGGAGTACAACACATCTCAGAGCTGCGGGGGTGGGGGAAACCCAGGAGGACTCACAGGCGGGAGGTGACAGATGGTTTGGGCATTCCAGAGGTGCTGGTGTAGCAAGGCAGCTAGCTCACTTCCACCTGCGGCCAGGAGACCTGACCACCTAGCAGCCCTGGTGACAAACGCCTTTGCACATGAAGTTGCCCCAGTGGGAGAGTTGCTCTTGAAGTGCTTAACGGCTGTATCCATCTCCATGGCACAGGCTGGCCAGCTATGGACACATGAGCTCTTGAAATCCCTTCTAACATGTTGTTTTACAGATGCAGTGAAAAAAAGAGAGCGTAAAATGAGAAACGTCAGCCCTTGTGACAGAGGCGTAACCAGACTAAGTTAATACTTACATACTCAGTACATACTTACTGATCCTCTGCTAGTACTGTCAATGTCACTGCTTTCTGAGAGTATGGTAATTTTGAGCAGAAGGGGATTGTGCCCCAGATCTCTGCTAGCAGGGAGATTTTCTCATGGAAGCTGGATCTGTCAGCTTCACAGTGAAGGGAGCTGTTATTCATAGCAAGAAAATCCAATTCAATAAACAAATTTGAAATTGACTTTAGAAAAAATCATGTTAACAGATGGTACCAAACCCACATGGCAAAGATCACCATTAGTTCTTTACATTTTCCATTTTGTCTTTTCGTTGTGCTTTGGCCCAGAGAAACAGATTAGGAGTCAAGACGTGGAGCTAATTAAATTATAATACACTGAAGGGAGATGTGGCTGTGCTGATAAATCTGAACCATGCTACAGCAAGACATTCTTCTGCAGACTGATGTTTCCCCAGCATTTCTCATAGTTATGACATGCTGCAGATGATCGCTCCAAAGAGTCTTAGATTTGAATGACAAAACTACAAATAAGGAATTGAAGCATAATTGAGTCTAAATAAATCAGATAACCCAACAATTTTTTAATATACGAAAAGATGAGGAATAAGGACAAATGGAATAAAAGCCATGTACTGCAGTTGTTGATAAAAATTACCTTTCTGTAGAGAGATGCGCTGAACCCAGTAACATTCTCTTCAAAGGATTAATATCTAAAACTTGCTGATTTATCTTTCATGTTACACACTAGAAAGAAATAACTTGGCCAAGATGAAACACGACTCAGAGCAGTCCTCTTCTTCCTAAAGAGGAGAGACCTTCCATAAACTGTAGGAATACATTTGTAACTTTAGGACTGGGTGTTCATTTACACAAATGCCTTTTTACACCATGTTAGCAAATAAAAGGCCTCTTTCAATGTGATGCAACTCCAGCTTTGCCTATTAAGGGCAAAGCAACACTGATCTAAAAGGTGCTGCTGCCTCCCATGGGAAAGGGAACAAGCTATTTCAGTGTAGGACAGATTCATGCTAGAACACTTGAATCTTCCTAAAGGGAAAGTGTTTCAGTAAAGAAAACACCAGCATCTAAGGCAGCCACACTGCTGCCATGCAGAAACAAGAAGCGAGGCTTCTTACAAGTGAACTCAGTTCATCCTGTAAGTTAGTGCTGCCCTTATAGTGGTGGCAGAAGGGAATTTCTATCTGTGTCTCAATCATGCCATGCAAGCGATGCTCACTGGACCTGTGGCAAAGAGCAGCTCTGGGTATGCACACATGCCCAACATCTGCAGCACACCGATCTCTGTCTGTGGGCAACAGCTGCCTTTACAGACATGCAGCACTTCAAACTCTCATTTTGATCAGTTATATCTAAACATAGCCAACTGCAAATTTAACTCACAATTCTCCACTGCTGAGCAAGGAAAGTGTGCCACTTTTAACCTGATACTCATGCCTATTCATCCCAGCTCTCTTCAACACCAGCAGAGAGAGATAGGATCACTAGAAGGTGATTCACTCTCTTACCTGATGAATCACTCCCCAGTTACCTTCAGTGATGAGACAGGGAGGAGGACAGAGCTAGAGCCCATATGTCTGGCTTAGAGTAGATCCCCAGTGTTCAGGCAGCTAAGATAGGCTGAGCTATGTCCTGAGTGGTCCTTTTCTTTTGGCTGTCTGACCCTCTGTCTGAGGGTCAAGACAAATGATTTAAGAACTCAAATCTGCATCTTCTTGACACTATAACTATATACAGCTATCATGAAAGCAGTGATCAAGAGTAACAATATTAATGACCAATACACAAAAGCTAACTCTTGTAGAAGCTGATGGCTATTTTACACAAAATTCAGCTATGCCACAGCTTACCTGTGACTATAACACATATGCCTAATACGAAGGCTACTGCCAAAAAAGTGAAGTTTAAAAAAAAAAAAAAAAAAAAAAAAAAAAAAAAAAAAAAAAAAAAAAAAAAAAAAAAAAAAAAAAAAGACAAGAAAGAGGATTTCATTCATTTGGTCATTTTGGGCCTAGAAACCAAATCTTGAGATTTCTTCCACCTGATCTTGGTATTCTGCATAAAGCTTACTGTCCTGAAAAAGGGCTGCAACCTTGCCTTNAAAAAAAAAAAAAAAAAAAAAAAAAAAAAAAAAAAAAAAAAAAAAAAAAAAAAAAAAAAAAAAAAAAAAAAAAAAAAAAAAAAAAGAACAGAAAGGAGAAAAAGCAATCATTGGTCTTGGGCCTAGAAACCAAATCTTGAGATTTCTTCCACCTGATCTTGGTATTCTGCATAAAGCTTACTGTCCTGAAAAAGGGCTGCAACCTTGCCTTTTCAACACAGCTGGCATTTATCTCCTTGACTTAGCTTCTGCTTTACTGCTTCTCTTGGGGAGAGGAGAGTTGTGGAGAGTTTGCCTGGGCTCAAGCTGCATACATGGAAAAGTGGCAGGACAGGAATGGCTCTGCCAGCATGAAGCAGCTGGATTCCTGGCAGCTGGTTTCAGAGCTCTTGCAGGCACACAGCAGGCAGGGCAGGCTGCTGGGGTACTCTCAGCCATAGCAGCATTGCCAGGAAGCAGGAACATCACGCAGAGGTACAAGATTTGCGTGCAATGACCTTGTGCTCTGAAAGGTTTCAGCCATGGCCAAGACAGGGCAGTTCAAGCTCCAGTGGAAGAGTCCCAGGGACTGGATCAAGCTCGACTGTCCCTGAAACATCCAGCTGTGCAGTATGAAACGGCACTTCTCCCAGACAAATGGAATTTTGTGCATTTTAATTCTAAACATATAAAGCAGGTAGCTAGATGAAACAAGGCAGACCCACCTCTGGAAAGGCTTCTTGTTACAAATGTGAAGAGTGCAAGACAGGCATCATTCTTCATTTACCATTCATGTTGATCATTAACATTATTAATGACAATTATTCCCCCTTTGGAAAAAAAACAAGCTATTTTCTTTAAAGTAACTTTTGGCTAGTGATCAGGATGTCTTTAAACATAAATTTATAAAATTATAAATATAAATTTGGCAGAGACACTGCAACTGCAGGGAGATACAGATCTGGCTGTGCTTGCACCTACCCTGTGGCTGATGCAGAACAACAAATGCCTATGTCATCTACAGTTGGAAAGAAAAAGGGTTTCAGTTTCGGTCAGCACAGAGTGTCAGACAGGCAGGAATTGACTCTGAAAGCACTGCTCTAGTCAGCTCCCCAAACTCTCGAGCGTCTCCCTTGCCAAGCAGCTTTTAAAAGAGAATCAGACCCATTCAAGCATACGCCACCAACAGAATTGTGCTTATTCTGCAGCATAAAGTGAATTTACAGCGTGTTGGTCCAGCACCTCCTAAGAGAGATCCCATTTCCGATACGGACGATTTAGCCACGCTGTCTAGACCAAGTTCTAGATGTACTGCAGATAGACACATCATAAAGTAAGAGCAGTAGGAGGACTGTCTCTTTCCTGCAAATATTACATAAATAAAAAGCAGTGTATGAAAGGTATAAGAAAAGTACCAAGCATATGTAATGCTTATGACGACACCTAGCACAGGTGTTCATACACAAACAGCCACTGACCTTCTTTTCACTTGTTCCATATCAACCTTGTGAGGCTCATTCAGATAATAGAACCATTTCAACTACAAAGTCATTTTTTAAATCCAACCTTCAATTGCTAATACGCTCACATTCTTAACTTAACCAAGTCTTTAAATACCCTTTAACCTAACTTTTTCATATCCAAAGCCATATAGTTATAATACTAGAAAGATAGGGGAATGGAAGTATTAAATATATAATATAAACTTGCACTTCAGTAACTGACAGCACGTGGCAGCATATCAATGCCCAGAGCATGGGCATTAAAACATACTGTGTTTTTATTCCATGTTATTGATTTCTTAATTTAGCAATAGGGATTTTTTTTACTGCATTTAAAAAGAAAATCAGCAAATAATCACCCCATTTTCTGCAGAATAGAGAAGCATAAGATGACTCAAGTTACCACAGAAACAAATTTAAGCAAACTGGTTAAATCCACAAATCATGCAGCTGGACAAAAAAATGATTTAAATCTTTTTAAGAACTATTGGTGTGTGATCTTACGTCAAGTTTGAGATATAAATATTTATCATTTTGCAGCTCCTATTCCTTTAACATTTAATTTTCTTCATGCCCTTCTAATAAAGGAGAATCCAGCAAAGCCCAAGCAGTGAAGACAATACCCCATTTGTGTCTCGCCTGAGAAGTAGGCAGCGCGTTTTGTATGTCAAATTACTCCATCATAAACAGGGAACACTGCAATAGTGGATACACAGTACTTCACCACAAAATCAGGGTTAGAGCCCCATGTAAACTAAAATTAACTTGTAAGCAAGTAGGCAGGCATAGTACTTTTACTAATGTAAGTAAGGAAACTTTGCTTGATGTGTAGAGATGAACAGTTACATTTTAGCTCGTTTTAAGTAGATAGTAAGTCACATCATCTATGCAGATGGCACCAGGCATGCAGATAACTGAACACAACTCAAAAAACAGCACTACTGCTAACCTTCATTATCTGCGAATTAGACAGAGCCTTTTGAATTATCCAAACAACTGGCACATACAGGCTATGATGGGTGCTTAACTGACCCCACAAAGAACAGCCACATACCAATTAACATCTGTCACCTTACAGCCCAATTCATTACATGTAGGACAGGTATTAGCACTACTTTGGTGCTTTCAGGAGGAAACATAACCTTACTTGTGTTTTAGTTACAGAAATTGTTCTCTACAGAAATTATTACTTCAGTGATGAAAAAGAAATATTGTGTTATTCAGAAGAAAAGTAATAGATGTTGTTAATCCACAGGACTCCATGTTTATTGTAGGTATTAGAATTTTACAGAAGGTCCAATTCTATTTTTGGAAATACTTGCTGAACTTCAAAAGACGTGAAAGAAGTGCATGAATCTCAACGGAGAAACAGCACAGTATTAGTTCAACATCACGTTTTTACTGAAGTCATGAATCTAGTTCACTAGTGAAAAAGGCTGTCAGTAAACATGCACTCAAATAAAAAGCTAACTAAATCATATGCATCAAATGGTCTCCCAGTGTAAAGAGACACTTCCAGTTGCACTGCTGTCCTGTGCAATAGGGCTGGACTTCCCCGGCAGGCACCAGACTACAGAGCAGCAGCTGCCAGGAGGATCCCACTGGTCAGGGCTCCATCTGTAGCAAAACCTAGCAACCAGACAGGCTTTTGCAAACATTAAAAAATGATGTGTAGAAGAGGAATGAACGTTTCCCATCAGCTCCTTGTGTCTCACCTCACTATGTGCAGACCAGTCACTCCACGCACCTTCCAGATCTACAGCAGGAGCAAAAGTGCTGAGAAGAAAAGGCTCAGGGATGGGAGGTGTCATGTTTGACACTTCAAGCTTTGCTTGGAGTTTTGCAGAAACAAAGCAGGGAATATTTGCTCTGCTGCTGTCCTGCAGAGGAGAGGTATTTATCTCCGCACAACATTCATATACTGCACAATGTATCTGCCTTACCACGGACCCTCTTCCCACCAACCAGCATGTTCTCCTAAATACCAGAAACAGGTAACTTTGAGGATTTCATTCCTCAAGCTCTGCTAGCTAGACCTCAGCAACGAGCGTTTCTTTAGTAACTTACAATGCAAAGGATCGGTGTTTACACTGCATGACTATCATCTGATACAGAACCAAGTCCTTTATCTCAGTAAAAAGAGAACGAAGAAATAAAATACCTTCCTTGCTCCTCTTACTCAACACAGGCTACTACCAAACTGGCCTTTAGTTCTTTCGGGTTGAAAAGGAAACTTTCTGTGAGTTTACTGTAATGGAGTGTTTGTCTGTATCGGTGGCAGCCTGACCTCTCCAGCCACAAGATTAAATACCAGCAGCCCACTCTGTCACTAGTTCACTATTAGGAAATTACATGGGAGGAAAGACACAACACAAAATTCATAGGAAAAAAAAAAAAAAAAAAAAAAAAGCAGTTCACTCACTCCACCAGCAGTGGTGGGAGTGAGTGAACGGGCTTAATAATGCAGCCAGGAAAGAAGAAAATACCCGCAGACCAATTGATAAATAAAAGGTTACTTGAGGCAAAGGGTCAGATCCTGAGCAGCATAAACTGGCCCAGCTCCTCCAACCCAGCACAACTACAGCAGTTTACAGCGGCTGTAAAAAACCCAAGAGACAAAAAAACCCAGCTACAAAAATGGAATTGGAGGCCCCACATTTTGAGAAGCTTTCACTCGCTTTTAGCACCAGACTGATGTACAGAGGTGACTCTGAGGGTTTGTTTCTGCGGGGGAGTTCCTGTGAAGTAAACTCAAGCGTGAATTTATGCTGTATTTACTGCCGAGTCTTTAAGTAGGTTGTGAAATCATACCCTAGCTTATTTTGCAGGGATTTCCCCAGGTAGACAAGTTCTAATTGGCCTTGTGGAGACAGACAAAATAAATAGAGTTTTTCACCACTGCAAACTGATGCACAAATTTATTTATTGCTTGAAGATGGCATATTCTGTAGTCCTACAAGTACGCAGTGCCCTTCTTTCCTCCAGTGACTCCCAAAGCCTCCTCCCATCATCTCTCTTAACATCCCTCCATTTCAAGGGACACATCTGAACCTCCTTATCCCCCACCTCATTCCAGCTTCATGCCAGATTTCCATGACTGGCTCTTCCTTTCCTCATTCCAGTTTTAAGTCTAGGAGGTCTATGTCCTCCTGATCTGCTTCTCCCTGACCCCATGGGGGAACAGCAAAACTATTCCAGTGCAGAAGTGCATCCACATCACCAGTTCCTTGCCTCTGAAACAACATAGCTGTGTCCTAGGCCCTTGGCTACTCTCTGGATACCCTCTGAGTCATCCTTCAGAAGCACAAGCTCAACTCTATGCAGCCAAATGCCACAGAGCTGGGCATAATTACTCAGTCTCCCGTGGCTGAAAGACGCTCCTAGGCGCAGCTGAACAGGAGGCCGAAGACCCCGGTGCACGTTTTTTCAAGTACGGCCACAGCTTCACCAGGGCCCTCAGGCTGCATCACCCAGCACGCACCTACGAGCCAGGTGGAGCAGCCTGCCCCACAAGGCCTTTGGCTGGCAGCTGCTGCAAGGCAGTAAGCTGGCCAAGCACTTGCACCCTGTGTAACCTGCAACCCTGGACTCCTGTAATTGCTGCGCGCTGCTCCGTGTCCACTGAGCCCCCGTGACCAGCACCACTCCGGCACGCGACCACAGCACCCTGTCCTGCAGGAGCCTCCTCAAGAAGCGACTCGAGTAACAGCTTCTGCCAACTGATGAAAACAAGTCTCTCAAAAGCCACATGGAACGCTCTCCTTGAATGAAATCCCTGATTTTGCAAAGCACAGAGAAGAAATTCAGTTAACATTTGAGCTCTAAAATCAAAGAGGGAAGCAAAAAAAGCATAAAAATCAGCAGAAGGGTGTTACCACATATCCCACAGTATTCCTCTCCATCCTCATACACTCCAGTTGGCAATAGCACTTAGGAGAGCAGGAACCACTTGCTAGCAAGAAAGGTAGGGCTGAAAAAGCCATCCAAGAGATGCAGATCACAGGCCAGCAGCCCTTCCCGCACCAAAGATTCATCTTTGACGTAAATCAAAATTCTGCACAATAAGCATCTCTGAGCCCAGAAAGAGTTCTGCACACTTGAAAAGCTAAAGTCAGCATTGCATTTTTTCTCTATTCCATTATCTTAAGCAATCTCTCTACCCCTTTTTGTTTGCACTATCCACTAACATGTGTGATTGAATTGTATGAGAAAAAACACTCAAGGAAAGCCAATGTCTGAGCTTCGCAGAAGAGTATTCAGGGAAAGCGAAGTTCCCTTTAGCTGCGGAGGATTTATTCGAGAAGCATTTGTGTTTTCATATGCACAGAAAATGCCAGCGATACCCTAACAGCACCCAAAACTCTCAAAACTGTTTCAAATCAAACCACAGAGCAAAAAAAAAGATAACAGACTTTGAATGGTACCCAAATAGCAGAGAACAGCAATTCCATCATCAAGATGATGCAAGTAGAGAAGATACTCTAGAAAAATTCTTTAGTGCAAGTTATTCACTTTGCTCAAATAATTTCTCTTCCCTTCTCATTCTGTTCAGGAGGGAGATCAAGTTTATCTAGAAGTCTTGAATTTCAGACAAAGAAATATGCTAAAGGTTCAAGTTTGATGAAAATAAGTGAACTGTTTGTTCACATTCAGGCTGTTTGTGCAGCCTGAATGAAATAACTGAAAAGTCTGCAAGAAGCAAATAGATGCCATACAAGATGTCAAAGTTTTGAGAATAAAATCCTGCTGCTAAACATTTTCTTTGGAAAAAGAAAAATGATACTTTATAGGCTGTACATTACAGAAAGTGAAAAAGAAATATATGCTTTTTTTTTTTAGAGAGAAGAAAATGATTCTCACTTTGCAACAATGTATTTTACAGAATTTTGAGAGTATTAAGAGGCCTCGAAAGAGCTGTCAATGACATTTCTTCAAAAAAAAATTGGGGGGGGGGACGGGGACACACCTATATATGCAGAATGCTGTAGGCTCTAAAGACAGGATTAAGGAAAATACTGATAACAGAAAGCTTAAGGATTTTTCTCACCAAAACAAAAAAAGGAGCACCGTAAATGTGGAATTTGAACAGTCTCATCCACACATGGCACAACATTTGCCTCCCACTCCAGAACAAGCCGTTCAAACTGGGGCAGCCATGCAAGAAAGCGAAGACCAAACAAACTGTGAGGTTGCAAGTTTCCACGGAGGATTATGGATGTTACGCTGATCTGGTCTCAGCGACTTCAGCAGCGCAATCTCTGCAGCGCGGGGGCTGCACGGCCAGGCCCAGCCCCGCCACGCTGGCAGGACAGCATTCGTGCTGCGCCGAGGTGCACGGAGAGCTGCCCTCCGAGCCACGCTGCAAGCAGCAATCGCTGCACCAGCTCCCCACACACAAAGCCTGGAAGGACAAAATGACCCTTTCATGAAAGCCTGTCTCACTGCACACATACAAAACAAAGGCTAAACTTCCGCTGCAAAATGACCTCAGTTCAGGCACTTTGCAACTTCCGAGCACTTGGTGACCTGGATATTTGATAATCAACTACAGTGTTATTAGCATATCAATAGATTTATGTCCTGCATTTTGAATGACCTGTACCCTTTGAAAAGTAATGATTTTTGAAAAAGGGAAAAAAAAGAACAGAAAAAAAAAAGAGAGAGAAAGGTCTCACACAGCTAGTTTGCTCAGTCCACAGCCTCATGCAACGCATAAAAAAATCAGAGAGAGACAAGGAAGTCTCCCTGGAGTACAGGGAGCAAATTAAGGAGATCTGAGGGAATACTGTGAAAACAAAAGCATTCAGTGGAGGTCCCTGCATGAAGGGGACCGATATAAATGATATAAACCTGCAC
Organism: Nothoprocta pentlandii; assembly: GCA_013398315.1. Classification (NCBI taxonomy): domain Eukaryota; kingdom Metazoa; phylum Chordata; class Aves; order Tinamiformes; family Tinamidae; genus Nothoprocta; species Nothoprocta pentlandii. The sequence goes on along the minus strand of VZSG01001077.1, from coordinate 27,168 downwards.
ATACCTAAGTTCCTCTCTGTTGGAAAACAGAGCAACACTATGCTTTCACAGACATTAACTGTAATAAATTTCCACTTTAGACGCAAAGCTATTAAAGTAATATTTTGCCATTGTACCATTTGGGATAATATATCTATGTAAATATATGAACTTCTGAAACAATATTTCATGTTTGCCATTTTCAAGGTGTAATTTCTTTTGTAGTTTTCTCAGGCAACAGATTTGCTGTCTGGCATCTCTCTCTCTAAGAGCACAAGGTCGAGCTACTTAGATCCTTACCAACCCTACAGCTTACACAAAGATAACAGGGATAAGCACTATCATGTGTTCTAGAAGGGGCATCCTAGGTAATTCAAACATAAAAAAAAAAAAAAAAAAAAAAAAAAAAAAAAAAAAAAAAAAAAAAAAAAAAAAAAAAAAAAAAAAAAAAAAAAAAAAAAAAAAAAAAAATCCAGCAGGGCAAATGAAGAAGGCCCTTAATATTAGTTCAATAACCCATTAATCTCTGAAATAATTCCCAACACTCATCTATTTATCTAGCAACTGAACACATCTTTATGACCTTCTTATACAGTAACACACTGGCTAAACCTTAGGACATTTCAGGAAGGGCATATTTCTCAAATATGAATCAGACCCCTTAATAAAGCTCAAAGGAAATTCCACGTAAACACATGGCATCAAAAAGCTGAGAGTACATATGTGTTTTGTCTTAATTTTAGTCAAAAATGCAGCGATTCTTTTTTCTTCCTTCAGCAGCAATACTTTCAGAAGCATGGAGAACTGCCCTTGGGGAAGTTGATCATTAAAAAGAGCACAACTCTTCTTACACCATCCCATCCTAGGGATCCCTGATGCATTGCTAAATTAAATATTTCAGAAAAACAAACCCAGGAAACAAACTGGGATTTGGTCAATAGACTTTGTGCTGGATGAATCACTGTGGTGTGGAAACCACCAGCTCTAAAGATGGAAAGTCCAAAGCAATTCACTAGCATTTAAAAAAAAGGCATTAAAGAATCGCTTGGCTTGGGGTTTTGCTGCTAAGCTTCCCCAGCATTCGGAGCATGGGAAGGGCTACCAATAGATTTGTCGTCTTAACCTTTTTTCTCCCCGACTCTCTCTGAGAGCACGGCTGGAACTTGGCCTCCACCGCAGTTTTTCCTGAGGAGTGCAGTGAGAAGTGCTTAAATGTCACTCCATGACTCAACACACAGAAACTCTGCAGGGTCATGGCACCCGTTCTTCCTTCCACATCCTGCACCTATTGCCCTCCTCTGTCTTTCTTCAAGAAAAAATAAAATCTGCATAGTTTATAGACTGAATGTGGCCAGTTTCTAAGTAGAGTTTCCTTCAGACTCCTCTTGTTACCTAGCAGCTTCTAAGGAGATGCTGCTCAGAAGGAATTAAGGGTAGCTGTTCTTGAACAAAGACATACAACAATCAGAATATACAGTGAGACAATACAGTCATTTTGAAAGAGGTTAGGAAATTTCTAAGATTGTTAAAATTTATCACAATTGCTGATGATACCTAATAAAATGTTTCTGTTCCACTTGAGCATATTATCATCTTCCATAAGCCAAAGTCTTATTAGCAAACAATTTCAGGAAAGTTCAAAAGCTGAAGTGTTGTGTGTGCACATTGCTTGTAGAAAAGATAATAGCACCTCTTGAAAAGAACCTGCTGCCTGTTATTTTTTTGCCTTCCCTGTTTCCAAAGCATGGCAGACATAAAGAAGGTATCCTTGGATATGTAATACATTTGACTCAACTAGTCATTATGTATCTATCAATTATTTGACATAATCCTGCCTGCTGTCACTGTTTGGTTTTCTGATAACTGTCAAACTCACCTGTTTTCTGGATCAGTAGCAGCCTTCTTGGCAGTGTTTGATGAGAGAATCAGGAGCCACAGTGAGAAACGGACGTAGCCGCAGGACAAAAGGACAGCTACAGCAGTGGCGAAGTACCTGGAGCTGAGGAAACCCAAGATCAGATCCATGTCTTTACACAGCATTATGTACATCATTCATTCTCTCTGCTCCTCAGCACTTCATTGGTAAAACGGCACTTCTGTATGACAGGCTCTGTAAACACAGTATGAAGTGGCACATTGACAGGGAACACAGAAATACCTTTGAATCTATTATAACTCCCTACTACAAATCAGTCATTTTTAACACACAAAGAGAATGATTCCAGAGAACGCAACAGTGGAAACTACTTACTTACAAAAGACTGAAGAAATACTCTTTCCTAGCACTGAATGCAGTTGGTAAGTTTGAGTTTAAGGGGATTCTCTACCACACTGGCAATATCTGGAAAGCAGTCCTTCAAAATTACTAACAGTTTTCCATGCAGCAAACTTTCAGCTAGCAGCAATGTTGCATTGTAGCACTGATCATAAGGGGCCGATGGAGTCTTTCAGCATCCCAGGCATACTTCAGCAAGACCTGAGTGAGATATCTAGAAAAAATGCCTATCAAAAAATCTGTCAATCTTGTGAATTTGTTTTGCACACTTCTTAACATCAAAAGAAAAGGCTATCAAAAGCTACTAGTCCCATCAAAATTTTGCAGGCTGTATGTCTGGACAGAATCTGGCCTTAAATACGGAATTAAGGCAATCTTAAATTAGGCACCAACTTCCTGTGGATTTCTGATCCCAAGGAGAAGGCAGACACCACACAAGCCTAGCTAAATTCTCTGGAAACTTGCCTATACCAGGAAAAGCAATTCCACCCCTTCTGGGTTAAGCTTAGTCATTGGTAGCACAATTCTACTTACAAAATCATACTCTCATCTTTCTTTGCAGATGCTTCACCTAAAGCACAAGTAAAACCAATCCCTTCTGCTTATGTCTGTTTTACATCCTTTGCTCAGGCCACAAAAACTCCAACACTGATTTCTGACCTTTTCAAAACAGCCAGATAAATAAACTAACTTTATTTTCAGCAAAGCTACTTTTAACTAACTATGCTGCATGTAAATCTTTTCACTGTTTCGTGGCCAGCAACCTCCACTCAGATGTACTGCCTGATCTCTTCTCAAAATCTCATCACAAACCCACCTTTCAGGGGAACAGGATGCAAAAGGCAGGCAAATCAAAACACAGGATGTGCAGAAGCTGCTCCTGCACTGTCACATTAGCTCCAACCTGAGGTTCACTCTGGTTTGCCCTAAAACCCAGTGTGGGTGCAACTGTCTGAATCTGCTGGGAACCAGAGCCCCAGTTCAAGCACAGCTACCAAAAACGGTCATAGGCCAAGAAGTCACAAGGGGTTTAGGTCACTCGTACAGTACAGGGAGAGCATCTTCTAATGCAGGTTTTTAAGATATCTAAATAGTCTTGCATCAACCTCTCTCCCCTTCTCTTTCCCTGAGTGACCACCCTGCACTAAAGCTCATGGCGACTTTTCTCAGGCGCTGTATTCATTAGGACAGCTCGCAGCTCTACACGCTGCCAACACCTGTATTGTGGACTAGCGCATTCTGAGTACCTTGCCCTGTCCCATGTCACCACCTCAGGTTTCCAGGGACCTCCACATCAGTGTCCAAGCTCGGGGCAGGAGCATTCTTCGAAGGCAGCCTCTCAGTGGCCCCTTTCCCTGTGCTTTACTTGTGCCACGGAGCAGCGTCGGGGGCGTGGGCTGGACTCCCGTGCAGGCACCGCGGCGGCTCACGGGCCGCTCGCCGGCCGCACACACACCACGGTCCCGGTGCGGCCGCCCAGCTCCGGCCCCTCTCCTAGCGGCCCCGTACTTGCTAGTGCAGAAATTGCCTTAGAGAATGAGACATTTGTTCCACCTCAGAGAAATTTAATGACCCTCTTCTACTCTCTACAACCACCCAAAGCCCACAGTCGCTTTGGAATAGGAATCAAATTCATGTGGAGTAACTCCTTTGTCTTCCTTGATTTGCCTTTCTGTGACTCAATTTCTAGGCCACTCCTGCAGTGCTACCTGTAACTTTAAGCCAACTATAAAAATCATTTCCTCTTATTTCCAACTTAGTTGCACCATGATCTTGGCATCTGTGAGCCAACCCAGGATGCAAGGACCTCAGATTGCAAAAGGCAGTCCCCTACACTGATTCAATTAAGTTACTGAAACAACTGATACTATGTTTTATCATAACACGTACATTTATATTAAATTTCATGACTCTACAGCATTCACAGTTAGCCATGTATGCTCTGTGTCTTCTGTAAATACATTTTGTCCTATTATACCATGTAAAAAAATACTGGTTTTGTTCTAATGTAATTTTAAGAATCAAATTTACATACCAGACCTTTGGAAAACAGAGACCCACCTTTAAATGCAAAGAACAAACATTTGCATTACCTATTTATATTAAAAAATGCAGAAATTTCCAAAGTATTCAGTCAACTTATAAATTTTTATAACTTCTTCAAATTGTTAACATTTTTTAACACACAGCATTATTTCAGCTTTGTGAAAAGCTCAATAACAATCTTTCTGGTCTGGAAAAAAGGAAAGAACATTATAATAAAGAATGCAGAATAAATAAAAACAAAACAGTACAAGTCGTACATCTACACATACAAAGACAACTTTCATGGTGAGCTATAAGCAATTATAATAACACAATGTGCTGCATGTTGATTTCACCAGTGAAAAGAATTTCTCTAGTTATTGAAGACTTTCCTGGCAGAAATTCAGAAAAAAATTCTGACATTCTCCCAATCTGACTTCTGTGCAATGCAAGTCATGCGCATTTTAAACACCAATGAATAATACTGCCTTTCTTCTATGAACTGTTAACAGCTGTAGAAACTATTATAGCCTGCTTAAAATCATGTCTCTGTAGTCAATATTCTCCAGACACTTAGCAATACTAAAGCTATTCCTGGGGCTAGACTAGAATTGCTGTGTGAATACAAAGTTTGATTTATGTTGAAGTGAAACAACAAACATCTGATCTTTCTTTTTTTTAAATAGCCATTCATATAAACATGAGCATCAGCTGCATAACTAGAAAGTGATGTACCAAATTTACAGAAATTAGACAAAGGAAGACCACCCACAGTTACCTTCAAGAAGAGAAGTGAGTGAAAGACTGCTGGTGAAGCTACTTCATACAGTCCTGGATGCCTAATGTCCTCATGGTGAGGCTGTGGTTCATCAGAGTGATATTTCACTAATTTAACTTTTCAAGCGTTCTCAAAGGCAGAAAATTGATCAGCAGCCCACTACAGTATCTTGGCACTGCTCATCATCAGCTGCTGGCAGCCCAGTCCCAGCTCAGTGGATTGTCTAATAAACTGCTCCAGATGCATCCAAGAGGAAGTGGTCTCTGCATGTTAGTGTTATTCTTTCTCATCCCAAAGCACAGGTGGGAGCAAGAGAAACACTCAGCACCGGTTCCTTTGACATTTTTGAAGGGGTGCCTGGAAAGAGACAGGAAGAGACGCACATGGAACAAGAGCAAATCTTAAAATACATATGAAATTTCAGATACGTTCTGCAGGTTCATGTTCATCACTAAACTTTTACAGAAACTTAATGTGCTGAAAATCCAGTTTTGATTCCTCTCTGACAAACTGCTACAGTTCCTTCCTTTACACTGTTACACACTATCACCTTTCTAGAAAGTAAAGCAAGTAGATAAAATCAGATTTGCAAGGGAGGGCGCATACGATCTCTAACAGAAAAAGCAATTAATTTGACCAGCAACAGTAATGAAATGAAGGCTGGGCTAACCTCAAGTAGGGCACTCTTAACTCCACATGAACATTGTAAATCAATCAAAAAGTTCATTTGACTCAAAAAAATAGTGCAACCTCTGCTAGATTAACATTATATTGTAGAAGAATTTTTAATTGTGAGAGTATCTAAAAGGAAGAAATATGTGCTAAAATTTCAGTTCATCGATAGGTTTTTCTGGTTTTTGGTATTAAATAATTAACTTTTTTAAACCGCCACACAATGTCTTCTACGCTGTGGCCTTCCTTATGGAAGTTCTGGCACACACCAGAGATTTGGAAAACGATACGCCTGTTTGGAGGAGGCCTGAATAGCTGTTAGAATCATCAACTACCCTTCGCTCTAGAGACTGCCTTGCTGAAGCTCCAATATCCAGCGCAGCTGCCTGGGGACAGCAGCTCTTGCTAAAACGCTGCATTGCCAACTGCTGCTCTAATGACAGTGAGCAACTGAGCACTCCAGGGACAACACAAATCTGAAATTCCAAACACAGACCTAACTCACAGTAGAGTTGCCATAATTATTTCTACTTTCACGTTGAATTAAAGCTCTTGGTCTTGGTCTGGTCACAAAACCACTGTTATCTGTGGAAAAACTCCCCTTGAGTATGCTCAGGACCCCTGCCCATATTTACAAGGTCATATCCTACATGACATATCCTATAGCGCTCCCACTAACAACTCTGCTCCTCTTCCTCCCTACTCAGTCTCTCACTCCCTCTGCTCCTCCGTGCCTTCCGTCTGCCATTCTCGTGCGCCTCCAGTCCATTTCCAAGCTGAGCCCTATGCCAGGCTGCCCTCTGGGCTACGACCTCTCTCCATGAGGGCTTTCATAGCAATGTCACATCTCACTCAATTTGGGGTAACACTCAAATTCAATGGGAGCAAAGCTGACCCATATCCCTGGGTGTTTCTTGCCAAGTCTTTTCCCTCCTCTGCTCCAAATCCTGCCTCTGGTGCATTATTTAAACAGCTTCCTGTAACGAAGGAAAGAGATAATCAGTTCACAACGCTAGATGTATAGAAGGAGAAGGCGTGCACATTAGGAAGAGTGCGCTGCTTTAGTCAATTTCAATAGCTAACTAAGAAATAGAATATTTCTTTTTCAGAACACTGACTGCATACAATGCAAAAAGACTCTGTTATGGTTTAAAAAAAAAAAAAAGGCAAGAAGAAATACCAAGGTTACTAGTAGCCGTGATATCCTTTGGCCTGGGAATTTCAGCTCAGCTCTGTTTCTCAGTTCAGCACAGTCACAAGGCAACACTTCAATTACAATCCTCTGGGGACTGCAAAAGAAAAAACGTAATGTTCAAATCAACTGATTTCCAAGGTCACATGTTTGTAATCAGGGCAGGAGGGAACCAAGCAGCCTTATAAAACTTACAAAATAAGTGCAAATCATGAAGCATAGCAAAGGCTCACAAGTAGTACCTGAACACCAGCTTTATTTGTTGATCTCTATGGTGGGTAGCTCCATTGAATGCAGTAAGAGAAATCAGGCTGTGGGTTGCAAGGGCAGATAATTTAGACTGGAAAGCTGATACTGGACCACATGGAAAATCAAGCAGCTTGGACCGCAGACAAGCTTTGGGTAGGGGGTGAAGGAACAGCTATTTCAAGAACAACTATTGGGCACAAAACAGCATTCTGCAAAGGAGTGGTAATAACGCACATGAAACACACTGATGGCCTCAACACGGTCAGAAAACGCTCAATAGCCTTCCTCTGTAAAAAAATAAAATAAAAACAGATTTCAAGCGATTTTATCCATCACAAATGAAAAATGAAACAGAAAAACCTCCAGCATGTGGGCGCATATCACAAATGTGAGAACAGAGCCTCCTAGCAATGCGTTTCAAGAGATCTGGTCCTTGGCAAAAATTCCAGAATGAAAAACATTTTAGACAGGTTATCTCCTTGCCTGTCTATGTGTTGCAAAGTCACTGATAATTGCAAAACTTTTAAGCAATCTTCTCTGCTGCTTTTATGTTGCCATAATTACATGTAGGTTGCTCAGAACTGAATGGTATCTGGTATCATTATCCTAACATATGCAACTACCCATCCAGACATTTATACTATGCCTATCATAGTGGGGAGGGATTATGAATATGAACACACATGGCAAACAATACTGTTAACGCTTCCCATTTTGGCTGGTAACACTCTGTTACTGCAGTCCACAGGCAGGTGCTGTCATTTCTGACAAGCCTGTTGGGTACCAGTGACAGGAATCTGTCAGATCCTGCCCACACACAGGCCATGTCCCACACGGCATGCTGACCTCCTCAGAAGTATTTTAATTTTAAAATTCTACCATCAAATGTTACAAATATCAACTGACAACATATAACGTATTACGGAAAAATTGTAAGACATAATGGTCAAGACAGCACAAGAGGAAAATCTCCCCCCAAAGGAGGCAGCTGCAGTGCTGGGGCACGTGCTGCGTTTGACCTGGTAAACGGGTTGGATCCCTGTCTGCACCCGAGACAGGCTTGGTCCATCGAGCAAGGCAAGAAGCAACAGCACCTCGAGGCTTCCTTTCTCACTCTGTGCCGAGAACTACTTATTCCAGCCTCCTGTCTACTCTATTAGAGGCACAAAGTTACGGATGAGATGGACAACCAGTTATGCTTCCTTGGTGGACAGTAAAACTGAGAAGAGCCCTTACACATCTAGCCACAGCAGTCCAGGCTGCTGTTTCCCCTTTGCAAGAGGTGACCAGGCCCACAGCAGAGTGGTAAAACTGAACAAGTACTTAGGATGCAGGCACTTCAGTGAAAACTCCAGCAGCTGCAACTGGCAGGGAAGGTAGCTATACACTAAGCATACAGACTTCTGCACTGAAGTGCTCAAGACAGACACCCTGCCGTGAGTCAGCAGGAAAAGAATGGACGAAATAGACAGAAACAACTTCAACTACACAAATACACTTGGGGAAGCCCTTCTGCAGCACTGTAAGTGCTGGGGTTCGACAAGTTAAGTAACGAGACAATTCTACCATTGCTTCTTTAAGAAAAAGATTAAGAGCTCTCCAAGATGATGCTTTTTTGCTTTTGGAAATTGTATTAAGACCAGCACAGAAACTGTGTTAGCAAAGAAGTGAATCATGAACACCAACAAAATGATTCACCAGTCCCTCGCTAGGAAGTGATATCATCACACATCACCTCCATGAGAATGGCAGAAGAGAAGCTTTGCTTCACAACACAGGGAAGTGCTGTACTCTCTAAAATACAAGTATTAAATTTGCAGGTGTTCATGAAAAATGAGAGGGGGTAAATTACTGGTGCCCTGGGTAGTGAGTCAGATGCCCCATGTGGTGAGTGAGAGCATGAACGCACAAATTCCAATACCTACAAGCACTGCTGAAGAACACCAAAATATTCCTGATTTGGATAAGTTGCAAACTCTGGATACATCTTACAGTTTTCCCATTCCAACCAGATTCTTCTTCGCCATCCCAAGTCAATCCATCACTCCTCACTTTATCCTTCTAGCCACAGTAAAAACAATAAAATCCTTTCTTGCTCTCTGCTTAGAGACTCTTAGGAGCCAAGTATTACACTGACTTTTACACTGCAGATCACATCAAGGAGAAGCTGAGCGTGTGTATGTGGCAGCTGTGGAGGAAGGCAGAAAGGGATTATCAAGTTTCAGAATGTATGCTGCACGTTTGTCTTCAGGGGTGACCCGCTGCGAAACTCTTCAGTTCTTAAAACCGTGCATGGTATAGGGCACCACCATTCTCTCTGCAGTTATTCTGGGTGGCATCAGCTTGCCAGCAACTCCAAGCGCTCAGGATGCTGCGCTCTGCCATGCCGTGTGATTAACGATGGGCCCCTTGCAAAGCAGGCAGCAGTAGGCTTGCAGCTAGATCGCTGCTGAACTACTGATGACAAGCTGACATTGCTCAGACTGACTGCACTATTCTTTCTGCAGATCTTACTCCTGGTCCTCAGTTTGTCCTGTGTGTCAGGATGTCAAAGTACTACGCCCTAGCTCTCCTGGTAGGGTTGCTTCTCCCTCACTTCTGCCCTTCCTTTCAGACACCTTCTGCTTACTGCATCTAACTGGCCCAAGCATTTGAAATTCAACAGAAACGACCCTGCTTTCCTCCCAAACTTTCTGCTCAGCCATCCCAGGTACAGCTTGGTTCTAAGCAACTTCCACATAAAAGCAGCAAATTTTTGTACCACTCATTTTCTGCAGAACTCCCTTAATTCTCTACAGGTAATTCTCTGGTGGTCTTGCTGCTACACAGTTCTGCTGGCCTACAAAACACCAGAGGCTAATTGGCTTTAGGAACAGTCACAGAGCAACAGGCACCTCTAAGCAACACTAGTGAAGTCACTCTAAAAAGAACAAGTCCAGTCCCATGGAAAATGAAATCAGCTTGGATTTATTCTGCTATTGCTCCTAAACTCCTCCAGAACCTGGACGTTTAATGCAATTCCTATCTTTGACTCCAGCAACCTCTAGCCCCTGGAGACTGCTGTAGCTGCACAGGGACTGGACTCAGAACTCATCAGCTCAGGGATTTCAGGCACACTTGATGCCAGACAGAGCAAAGCAGAACTTCTCACGCAATCCATCCGCTTTACAGCGTCTTCACCCGGCAAAGGAAGCAGGCCACCCATCAGCCTTCCAACTCAACTCTCAAAGTCACATCCAATCCAACAAGAAGAGTGAAATGAGAGCTGCCTTCCTGCACTACAGCCGCACACACAGGCTCAGGCGTGGTGACAGGCAGCTGCCACCCCAAGAAGCCTAAGCTGAAAGGACAGAGGGGTCAAATAGAGGAGACAGGAAACATGTCTCTCCTCACACACGCGGATGGGGAACTTCATTGCGTGATTTCTCTGCAAGGAAGAATATATTCTTAATATAACTTCAGCGCTGTGGTCTATTTAGACAAGATCACAGAGGAACTCCACCAGGAGTCACAAATGAAAAAGCTGCTTCCAAAGCACTTCCAAAACACTCGATCTAAACTTCCACAGATGACACTTATTTCACATAAATGTAACCCCATCAATTTTCACAGTTATTTCAGACATACTTAAAAAAGAACAAAATGAAAAAAAAAAAAGAAAAAAAAATCAGTTTGACTTAGAAAAAATATCTGGAGTTAACATAAGTAACATTCTAATATTTCAGGGTACATTTCACTCTGATGAACGTATTCCCTCATCCAAGTTATTTCTATGTTCTAATACTATCACCTAAATTGTTGGACTCATCTCTCTAAAAATTATCGAGTATCACCCACTAATGACACCATATTACAGTGTTTCTACCCAAACAGTTTCCTTGCTGTGCATAGGCAGCACTCCCTTAAAGTCTGTCCCAGACTGAGCAGACAGGACTATACCACAGATACCAATTTTATCTCAATTACTCAGAAAAGTGAATGGTTAATTTCTTCTATGTAGTATAAAACCTCATGTACCACAGGAACAGAAGTGTAAAGGCCACATAGTGCTTTCACTTTATGTGTGCATCTTCCAATGATGTCAACTGGATTTCTGATTCTCAATCAGTACACTTTTTGCCAGGAAGTATTTTCAAACATATCCCATCAGCTCATGTCCATGTTCTGACAAAATTCTACGTCCCTCTGCATCATCCATATTTGTACTAAATGCCATCAGAGGGGAAAAAATAGAAAAAAAAAAGAGCTAATATAAGTAAAATTTACTTGTACTTCCAGTTTCTGGAAGTTCTTTGAAAAGTGAAAGCATTTTCAAGTGTTGGCCTCAAAAAAGGTATTTTCTGCTGTCAGGAGTTTGAATATGATGACCCCATTTCTAAGCATAAGAACGGCTGATAACTTATGACCAGGTTATCACAGCCTGAGAACTTCAAGACATGAAGGGGGCTTAAGCTAACAGAGCAAGAGAGGAGAGCTCCTAGACTAGTCCTGAAACACAGCCGAGGAGTGACAGTGTCAATCTACAGCAACCATACTGGCTGCAATAGTCTCCTTATACTCTAGCTGCTAAATTGGTTTTGTTCCAAGACATGGATCAAAATATTGCAAGTAAAACAGTGCGTTGAGAAGAGCAGAAGAAAAGTAATTTCCAACTTGTGCTTCTCATGAAGTTTTCAAATTCTGCATAAATTCTAACCAATTTTATTATTTTAGTTACTTGCAAGTATCTTTACACATAAAGAACCTATTTCTTTTCATCCACTCCTTTTTACCATTCCCTTGAAGTAAAATAGCTCAGAGATTCACATGTAAAGATTGAGGAGATAACAGAAATTAAAGATTGTTTCAACTGGTTTTGTATACAAAATAAAAACCTAATTACAAACCAGATAATGGGTTGACTCTGCCCCGAGTTACTTTAGGGACCAGCTCCCTGGATTCCAGGGCTTAATGTAGATTTGCTCTCTCTGTGACAAATCAACTCAGCCAAATTAGCTGAGCTGTGCTAAATAGTCTGACAACTAAATATTGAGTTTGTCTTTATAAATCACTTAAAAGTCAAAGGCCACAATCTGCACACAGAGCTACCTTACTTCAAGCCCCAATACAAGGACCTATCATTCACTTGGCCAGATTCTGCTCTCATTTGCACTAATGCAAATCCACATCATTTCCTCTACTGTTGGTGCAGTTGATGGGTACTGTATCACGCATGGGAAAAGAATACGGCAGCATCACTTTTCCACTGGGGTAACTGACGTGACCAGTTACTCATTGTGCCTGTTCCACAGGCGGATTGGAGGGTTTCCTCTCTGCTGCACAGGCTGCCTACTCCACTTGCTCTCCTTGCAGCTCCCATGGACAGGGGAGCTCTATCGCATCCCTCCAAGGCCTTTATTTTAAATGGATCTTGTTTCACAGACAGACCACAGCAGGTTACTTATCCCCCTTAATTCTTCTGATTTACAAGAAGCACTCCAGCTGGGTAACACTGAAGACAAAATTGTTTCTACAGTATATTTACACACAATAAAATGAACCAATCAAGCAAACAAAGTGTACAAAATGTGCCCTAGTATTAACTAAGACCAGAAAAAAAAATCTCTCTCTCCAGTACTTCCAGTGCTTATAAATATATACTTATGTCATAAGTAACCTAGAGCTTCCAGCAATTACTTAGTTCTCAAAGCTTTGAGCCAAGTTTTCTCCAAGATATTTATTCACTGAGGCTCACGGGAGGTAAAAGAAAATCAATCTTCAATCCTGTTTCCTCAGCATGAAAGCAAAGTTTCCTCAGTCACCCTGACTGACCAGCTCACCAAGCTGAACTTTGCCTGGACTCCCTTTATTTACTGTGTATTTGAGTCACTACCGCACTGCCAGGCATGGTGGCACTCTCTGCCCAACACCTGGTCAGCAGAGAACAAGCAGAGGCATCAAGGGACATGGGAAACGGCCTGCTGAGGAAGCCAGCACCCTGCTGACAGTAAGAGAGCGATTAAAACACGGGCGAGAGCACAGCAATGATCTTTCTGTCCCACGTGCCCATATCAGCCGGGTTAGGAGTTATGACTGGGCTAAAACTATTCAGATATTGTGTTCAGGTATTCGTATCCACTATTTAGTGCCTTTATTTCCTTCTGGTACCATAATAAAGCTGTTCCCAGTTAAAAAAAAAAAAATAGGACTGTTCACGATCATGATGAGGTATGTTGAGAGGCAGAGCCTGCAGAGCACAGCGCATAACACACTGACTGTGCCGACCAAACAAGCTCACGTTCCTCCCATGGTCCGACCTCGGACGGGACTCACCTCCCAGCCCACGCAGCAGCACTCAGCAGGATGACGTGTCCAACTGCGGATGCAGTTCGCTGCCCTGTTGCACTGGAAGATCAATGTCCGGATCACCAGAGAAACAAACTTTCCCAAAACCTTCCCTTGCATAAAAGAGAATAGTAATTTATTACACAGATGAAAAACGAAGTAAATCACCCAAACTTGACTACTGATAAGGCCAAAAAGGGCCCTCTTCTGCCACCCTTCCACTGAATGCTAATTTCACTGGGGAGAAAAACTTAACAGTATTTTGTGATGCAAATTCATATGTGCTTTTTATTCCCCTAGGACCATGCACTCAAGCAAAAGACTGACACTTTTTTGTTTTGTTTTCTCTTCCTCTAGCGGAAGACATTAAGAACTAGGCTTTAATTCTCTGGTAAAGCCAGAAAACAATAGGGGGCAGGTTCCTGAACCTCATTATGATTAAAGAGAAGTAACTCCAGAAGAGCTGAGAAGGGCTTCAAATACTCATGTTCCAACTGCATATAGTCAGTCACCAACAGCAGACCCAGTCACTGTTTTCAGAGGGGAGTTATCATCTCAGCAAAGCAGCAGCACAATTCTGTGTATTCAACATTGCAACATTGCAATTTTCAGACAAATGCTATGGTAAAACTGCATCAAACTTACAAAAGAACTCTTAAGTGCTTGAAAACAACAGCTGTAAGGCTGCTTGGGCAATCTTCCTTGTACCTTCTTGTATAAGGAATCAGTAGCAGAACACTATCGCATCCTGCTTCCTTACGATGCAGCATCCCATCAGCTTCAAACTTTTCTACTCGGTCTCAAGAAATCACGTGCAGATATGATATAAATATGATTTATATATGTATATTTATATTCAGCCTAAAACAGCATTCATTTTGCATTCAATTTTAACATCGTATATACAAATACACAACTCTGGAAAATCAGGTACATATGTAAAAGGAGATTTTTTATAAAGCCCTAAGTATTTCCCACAGTTACGGGGCTCCTCTTCTTAGAGGTGCCTTTTCTTCCCCCCTACACAGAGCAGCAGCAAGCCAGAGGAGATGATCCAACTCTCCCAAAGTAACATCAACATAAATCAGGACCAAAAGGTCACATGAACGCTGTCCTCTGGCTGCGCACCTGGAAGAACTCACTCTAATACTCTATACAAGACTAACATTTTTAGCTGCAACTCACAAGTCTTCAGAACTACACCCCACACAAGCAGACAACAAAAGAGATCCCCAGAGAATGTGCTAGACGAAAAAGGGAGCATGCACAAAGCTACTCAGCCATTTTGGAGGCTAAGAGGCTGTCTGCATCCTCTTCCAATGTTATAAATATTACTGTATATATAAAAATACAGTCACAGGGCTGCCATGAGTTGCATATGAACAATTCTGCACAACCAACATCAGCTCCTGGCATGTACGAGGCCCTTGCCCATGCAGGCCTCTTTGCAGGATTAGGACTGTAAGCTATGATACATAAATGCTGGTAAAATGTGTTTACATAATATGTAAATAGATAGAGAAAAGTACATTCACACCAACTACTGGGAAAAGAAAACAAATCATTTTTCTACTGCTAAAAGTACTGAATCATTTACCATCTGTTTTGGGAGAAAAAAGACACAATCCAATTCAGCTAAGAAGAAAATCCTGTCTAAAAAAAGTAATCACATGCTAAATCCCCCTAAGTTCAATTTCCACCCATCTTAACATGGAGACATGACAGTTTTCTTTTCCTAAGGAGAAGGAGAAGAAAAAAAAAAAAAAAAAACTTGAAAGATGTGAAGCTTGTTCGGCCCTGATCCTACAAGCTTACTTAGCTATGGGGGTAGTGAAAGCTATTTCTCAGGGAAAAGTTGAGTCTATGCATCAGATTCTGCTGGAATACATCCCAATCTTCTAAGAAAAATCTGACATGCATTTGCTATCATGCTGTGAAATGCAAAAGTAAAATCTAGATATTGAACTTGTGAACTAATTTATCTTTCCTGGTAACATGTGCTTTTTAACTCTAACACAAGAAAATACTATGTATATGTACCTTGGCATAGCACAGAAGTGGCATGTTTTTGAGAGTATATTATTACAATTGAAAAAGGACACTTGGTCATGTAAACACAGTACCTCAGCACACACAACGAAGTTCACGCTTACAGCTGTGGCAAGCATTTGTCATTTCCATTTCCTCAACTTATAGCGACTTTTCACTTTGTCCTCAGATAATACACCATTAAGAAGTATTTCTTCATTTTAAAAGCAACTTAAATTTTTTGTATAATCATTTCAATACACACTTTAAAATCCAGTCTATATATAGAATTGATTTTCCACATGGCTTTGTTCTGCTTCACAGTTGTTCGTTCCTAAAACGCACGTTATGGATCTGAACTGCTCGGTTTCCTCTTTGTGTCATTCTCTGCACATTCAATTATCACCTCACATTACAGGCTTCTTCTCCAGAGCATCTTCCTAACTTCATTCACCCTCACATCTCTTGCTTCTCTTTTTCCTCTTTATTTCCATCTACTAACTAAATTCTTACACTTTCTAATTGCTGCTCTTGAATTTTAATAATTTCTCTCTTAGAATTTGTCAAATCCTGGTTGGTAATCACAAACTGAAAGAGACATCAATATCACTGTGTGGGTGGCTGCAATGGTCCTGTGAGTCCTGGCCCTCCTCCTTTGCCTCCCCCAGTCCAACTCTCCTTCGCTCTAACACTTCCATCTATTTCCCTCCTCCTCCCCAAAGCTTTTAAGGAGTTTGACATGGGCCTTTTACCTATATGACAAAGAAGGAGCTTAGTGGAAAACTGGTCAATTGATCTAAATACTCAAAACATCAAAAGAAGCTTGACTAAATACCTCACTCACTAAACTTTACAGCTAATTTGTTCTTCTCCTAAACACTCAACCTTTCCACAGGGGAAAAAAAAAAAAAAAAAAAAAAAAAAAAAAAAAAAAAAAAAAAAAAAAAAAAAAGTCATATCCCTCAGTTATTCCTCAAGAGTGACTTTGGCTTACTCTTTCCTTCTTAAACTTTGCACTATTGGTAAAACCAGTACAGATCTTTACTGGGATAAATTTGAAGCTCTTTCTCTTGCTAAAAATTGTTTTTAAAATAATACATTAAGAGTTCAGACATATAACAAAAATGCAATCAAATTCCTGTGGCTTCAAGAGTTCCTGCTTATCACCTAAGTGACAACAGCACCCAGTCCTTGCTCATGATTGCAAAACAGAAGGGCTTAGCTTAAAGACAGCCGGTACCAAAGTGCACTTTGCAGCAAGGGAAGGCTGCGGTGAGCACCAAGCCAGTAACAGCAAGTCCAACCGCAGAGCAGTAACCCTTTAAGCCACAGAAACAGGGTTACTTTAGACTTTGCTAGTAACTTTGCCCAAAAGTTGCCACACAACCACTACTTTGTGTTGCAAAAGCAGCTGCACAGACACACATCTAACACTCTCCATGACCCCAGAGTTAATACATTACCTACCCACAAACTCTCATCGACTCCAACAGGAGCAGACTCACACCCTACATTTAGACAAAAGTGCCTATACGCTGCACATATCTTAAAAAGTAAATATTATACTAATTGATAATGTGAGCAACAGACATGCACTGAGAGAAATATAAAGCGTTCCTTAAGCAGGGAAAGCTTTCCTCATCACTGCCAGACGATGAAGGCTCTGCAAAGACCCCTGGTGCACTCAGTGGGCCCTTCCCCTCTGCCATATGAGCCAAACCTCCTCCATTTGAAAGTCAGCTGTTGAGGGGAGGGCTGAAGGCCAAGAGAGCCGCTTCCAGGCACAAATGACCTTGCAAGCTGTCCTCCATCCTCCGCTCCCTCACTGGGTGACCCAACAGGACCCTGGGGATTCTCCAGAACAGTAACAGCACAAGAGGAAAAGCGAAGCGGAGGTCGGCACTGATGTAATCGGGGCCAGCGGGGCTGATGGATCCAGCCGGCGGCAGCAGCAGCAAAGGAACAGACCCACGGGGAGGCGGCTTTGCGGAGGGTAACGGGCCCCGCACGGAGCCGCGCTGCTGCGTGCGCCTCGCCAGCAGCCACGCGTACCAGGGGCCCCGGAGCAGCACCCAGCGCAGCTCCCACCGGCAGCCCGCGCCAGCCACCGAGCTGGGCTGCTCCTCCCACGCCGCGCGGCCGGAGCCCAGGAATCTCCCAAATAGGAGACAGACTCCTCATGCTAACAGCAACTGAGGCTAGAGCCAACTATGACTCTTATTTCGCACCAGTTACCTCAGGACATAGATTCAAGCTTTCCCAACAGGTAGTATCACCATTTAAATTAACAATAACTGGTGGCCATAAAAGTCTGCTTATAGTAAATGGCTCCTATGCATTTTACTGCTTCTTAATGCATTTTTGTAAACTAAGTATCAGATGATTTTAATACAACTGGAGATAGGCAAAGAAGAAATCACAAGTAAACATGTCACTTATTTAAAACATGTCTTTTCTGCTAGCAATTAAAATACTAGAAGTGGTATTTCAAAATATGGTGTTCAGTAAATTATAAGATTAACTAAATTAATTGGTTCTTCCCATTTGTTTCTAATTATATTCTTCATAAAATAGTATCCACATGCATTCTGGCTGATCTTTTATTTTGAAAATTATGCCAGCAATGTGAGTTATAATAGAAAGGATAATATCCCTTCCGTGGATAATACAGCTGAGTACATGGAATTTTCAGAATATTTATTACATGTTCAATTTGAGCTGTGGGTTTCTCTAACTTCAGTAATTAAGAAAAAAAAATAATTTTAGCTTTCTGCCTGAACCAGAGGACTTGTGCTATAGACAATTCAACAATATTCTTGAGTACTTTTTTACGTTTTGAGATTTCAATGTTATGAATAAGTTAATTAGGTTACCTTTAGAAAGCATAAAAGATGCATGAAAAAAATGAAAATGTCAAGTAATAACTCCTTCTCCAACTCCTAGGAAATTTCTCACTAACCAGTCTCTGCTGTGGAAGCCTAAACCTGGAGAAAGTATCAAAAAGCAGGTTTAGCAGCTCCACAGTTGCTGCGGGTAAAGGTAACACCACAAACACTTCTGGCCACAGAAGGAGGTAGCACAGTTTCTGACCACACTGGTAAAGAGTTCCTTCTTCATCCCCACTATTGGTCCTAGACAGACAGAGTTCAGGAGGGATAAGGGTGTGACGAACCCATGGCACCCATCACCAGTCTATCTAACCTGGGTGAAATTAGAGACATCAGCGGGGATCTGACTTGCACCAATGGAAAGCATGAAACTGGTGGAGCTGAACGCTGAAGATCAGAATGCAGCTCGTGATCTCTGCAAATTCACGCATGGCGAGTATTGCTGCACAGCTCTCCCTGCTCTGAGTCACTCCAGCTCCTGCTCTAGGCTGTTCAGCGGCAAACTGTCAATAAAATTCATTAATGATGTGCTTTATATAGAAATAGTGCACTTAACTGAGAGGCTACAACAAATGAAGAGTGCAACAAGGGGTGAATTACGTGGTTAATGGAATA
This sequence comes from Nothoprocta pentlandii, assembly GCA_013398315.1. Taxonomy (NCBI): domain Eukaryota; kingdom Metazoa; phylum Chordata; class Aves; order Tinamiformes; family Tinamidae; genus Nothoprocta; species Nothoprocta pentlandii. The sequence goes on along the minus strand of VZSG01001077.1, from coordinate 8,143 downwards.
CAGGATGTATGTCAGTAAAGAAATGGTAAAGGTGGGTGGGAGTCTTAATGCTACATAGATCTGTTTGAAGTTTGGCATATGAACCTAATTCCCCTTTTGATTTCGGTACAGTTATATCTACCATTTCTGTGTCTATCTACTGATATAAAAATTCTCTGATGAATAATTGATAACCAACTTTCTTTTACGTAAGTCATTACTGGAGAGACAGCAAATATTACAGACACGTTGTTTGTCTTCTCTCTTTTAGTCCTCATCTCATCTGAATCATGTTTGGCTAGCATTTGCATCCATCTCCTTGATTGGTGGTAGCTATAAAAAAATCAGATACCCCTACGGAACTGGTGGCAGAAA
>VZSG01001076.1:183137-194540 GCA_013398315.1 Nothoprocta pentlandii | reverse complement strand
TGGCTTGCCCGTTTATCCTCACCTCTCTACTCGCGTTCCATTCTCCCCTATGCTGAGCTCTATGCATTCCAGTTGTTCCCTCACATAAAGAGCAACTCCGCCACCTCGCCTTCCTGCCCTGTCCCTCCTGAAAAGCCTATAGCCCTCCATGGCCACATTCCAGTCATGGGAGCTGTCCCACCATGTCTCAGTAATTGCAATGAGATCATGGCCCTGTAGCCGCACGTGCATCTCCAATTCCTCTTGTTTATTCCCCATGCTGCGTGCGTTTATGTAGAGGCATTTGAGCGGGGCTCCCAATGTGCCTCTCCTCCTTGTCGGGACAGCTGCAGCCTGACTGGGCGGGCTCTCAGAAGTTCTCCTATTTTGCCCTATGGCCTCTTCAGTCCTAGAGGACCCTTCACAGACCACAGCTCTAGATTGCCGTGGATGGTGTGACGGGCCTTCAGGCACCATCTCATTTGCCACCCCACGGATACCCCCCACCCCCCTCGAATCTAGTTTAAAGCCCTCCTGATGAGCCCAGCTAGCTCCTGACCCAGGGCCCTCTTCCCCCTTTGAGAAAGATGGACCCCATTGGGTGCCATCTTGCCTCGTGCCATGTAAGACTTCCTGTTACCAAAGAAGCCAAAGTTATGGCGATGACACCAGTCACGGAGCCACATGTTAATAGACTGTACCTTATGATTTCTTTCTGTATTGCCGGCCGCACTGGGAAGTATCGAACAGAAGATGACCTGTGCGCCTATGTCCCTGATTGTCCGCCCCAGCTCCCTAAAGTCTCTTTTAATTGCTCTCAGGCTGCGCGTTGCCGCCTCCTCTGCACCCACATGTGGGACCATTAAGGGATAATAGTCCGTGGGTTGGACCAGTCTGGGAAGTCTTCTGGTAACCTCTCTAATCCGGGCCCCAGGAAGACAACAGACCTCTCTTGAGAGAGGGTCGGGTCTGGCAATCGGCCCCTCTGTTCCCTGAACCTGGGAATCACCCACAACAATAACCCTCCTATTCTGCCTCCTGGCCATGGTGACAACCTGCGCAGCTGGCCTTTCCGACTGCAGCACCTCCTCTGGAGGGGAGGGAGCCACCCCCTCACCCTCCACCGACTGCCCTACGTCCTTCAGGGCCTCATACCTGTTTGCCAGGGGGACCCTATAGGGTAGGGTGGGAGAAGGTTTCACCTTGCCACCTCGACCCTGGACTTTTGTCCATGCATTCCTCTGCTCTTTACCATCTTTGTGTCTTGTCCTGGGGTTGGAGCCTGTACCAACCTGTCGCTGCTGCTGAACTCTCCCTGGTTCCTGCCCCCTTTTCTCCCTCCCTGACCTAGAGATTTCCCTTAACTTTTCCACCTCGTCTTTTAGCTTAGCTACCATATGGAGCAGGTCCTCCACCTGCTCGCACCTCACACAGGTGCGCTCCTCCAGGCTGTCCATCGGAAGTTTCAGGCTGCAGCACTCCTTGCAGCCTGACACCTGGACGGCTGCATGCTGGAGCAGCCGCTCAGTCTGGGTGCCTATCTCCTTCTTAGCGGGTGCTAACGCAGCTCTCTGGCGGGTGATTACCATGGTGGGTACGCCGAGGAACTGCTCGCTGCCCGCCCTGCCTGCTCACCCTGCCTGCGCGAACTGCCGCGCCACGCTCTGTTTGCCCGCTCTGTTCGCCGCACTCCACATAATAAAGGTGTATATTTCAAAATTCAGCTAGCTTGGAATGAGCATAACAAAAGTGATGCCTGATCCACCCATGGATTTGAGCTATTGCTTGGGTAAAGAGTCTGCAAATGAAATTGTGGAATTCTTGGAGAGGAGATGGACAGAAGCACAGCATATTTTAAGCACATGTAATAATAACAAATGACATCAGTTTCAGGAGTGCATACTTTTCCATTCTTCAAGAAGTTTCTCTAGACAAGAAAAGAATTCTGATAATAAGGTTTGTATTTCCTTTACCAAGGTTACATTTCCTTACAAATACATTTTTTTTCTTTCTTTCTTGCCATTTACTTTATGAGTTCTTTTACTTACGCAATCCCTTCATATTTAAATAATCTAGTAAACCAAATCAATGCTTAGAAATTATTTCTATCGCAGTGAAATGAGAAAATCTGAACTGGAAAGAACTTTAGCAGTTTTCAACCAACGACAAAATTACTTAAGAGTACTTTATTTTTTAAAAAAAGTCATGCACATGCAAATGATATTATATTTCCCTCCAGTTCAAAAATAACTTACAAATATAGTTCCTAGAGACCTTCAGACTTCAATTTGTGCTTCTTTAAAAGTCAAGTATGTGTTCAGCAGTTTGAAAACAGTAAAAGATTTATCTGGAAATATTTCCTTTAAAAGTTGTGCTGCGTTTCAAAAGGAAGAAGTTCTATATTTTCAATAGGATATTCCCTAAGTTTTTCCTCATATTTCTTTAAGCTTATGTTTGATCAAATGCATCTAGCATTCAAAAATATAATGAATAGTATCCTAAAGATATCTTCTAAAATATTTAAATGTCACTGTCTTGGGAAAATTCTGAGTTAAATAGCATTTCCCTCACACACACCTCCCCCCTTAGCAATCATTTTTATCAGAAAATATTTTATTAATTATATTCTTGGCTTATAAAGATATTTTTGAACTAGATATTTCACAAACTGCTTTTTATTTTCCAAAATAAAGACTTTTTTTCCAGACATAGTCTATTTCTTTTTTATATGAATATGGATTTTCTATGAATTACATAGATGTGTAGAATAAAAATATCTGCACAATAATGAAACATTTTGAATGAAAATTGGGCATAGACTACCACTCTTTTTTTCTTACTCTTTAACATTAGGTCCCTGCTTCATTCACCCATTGGACTCAAGTTTTCCCAAGATTTGTTTTTGCTGCTTATGTACTTGCAGAAATTTTTCTTTTATTTTTCATGTCACTCACCAAATTCATCTCCAGGTTGTCTTTTCTATACTAACAATTCTTGCATGCTTGGACAATGTCTTTATATTTCTCATTGGTTCCCTGAGCCTACCTCTATGCTTCCTTTTATGTATGACTTTTTTTAGTAGTTCCTTGTTCATTAATGAGTGTCTGTAGCCACTTTTGCTTGAGGTCTCCTCAATCTTCCTTCTCTCAAGGACCACCTTCAATAAGATTCTTCCAAGCAGGTTCCTCAATAGGCCAAATCTTACTCTTAGTTTTAGTGTTCTAGTCCTGCTATTTGCCTTGTTGCCTCATCTCAGGATGCTGTATTCCTCCATCTCACAATGACTGCACTCAAGAATTCCCCACCTTCATATCCCTGAACTTTTTGATTTGTAAATATCCACCTCAGCAATGTACCTGTATTCAGTAATCTCTGTCAGGCATTTATCAACAAGGCACACCAGAGATGATTTCTTGTTGCCTTTCTAACAGATACTGGGGTAGCTGAAGTCCCAATGAAGACTAGGGCCTGTAAACTTGAGTTTTCTTTCACTGGTCTAAAGAATGCCGTCTTTTTCTTCTGTAGCAGAAATCCACAACAACATTACCAACATGTGTTTGCCTTCTAATCCATAAACTTTCTGATGGTGTCTAGGCAGTTTCACACATGCATAACCACAACTCTCATATCAAGGGTGACTCCTTCTCCTCAGCATTTTGGCACATTCTTCCTAAAGGATCTTTATTCAGAAATTCATCATGGCATTCCAGTCATGTGTTACCTCACCACATACATGTGATCAGCCTAGCCCTGAAAGTGCATACAAATGTCTATTGACTCTTGCTTTTGTTCCTCTTGCTGCAAGGATTTATATACAGAGGCATTTTCACAGAGGTGCTTCATGGGGGCATGTACTCGTATTGATTTGCCAGAAAAAAAGTGTGAGAACTTTCCCCACTGAGGTATTTTTTCAGAATTCCCTTATTTGTGCATATATATTGGAACCTCCTTCAGCCCTTTTTTATTACTTTCTGTGTCTCCCATCTACATTAGCTTGCATCCTTTGTTTGCTCACCACCTGTTCATTTGGTTAAAAGTAACTATCTCCCTTCCCATTCCTAATTAAAAGCTCTCTTCCTCATGCTAGCCAGCCTATTGACAAAGATGCTTTTGCTCCAGTGTATGAGGTGGATCCAGTTTCTCCCTAGTAATTCACAAAGTGTCCCCAGGGTCACAAGAGCCAAATCCCTATTTTCTACCAGTCACACAAACAATTGTTGACATAATGAACCTACCTGCTCATCCCCCTTAGCATCAGTACAATCAATGTGACTCCATCTGGGTCTCCATGACCTTCACACTTTCTCCCAGAACCACTTTTGATGATCTCACAGTCTTCCCCAGCCATGTTATTGGTGCCCACATGAACAATCGACAGGGGATAATAATCTCCTATTGTTGGTCAAGTCTAAGATACTGGAAAAGCATCTGTATCTTCTCCAAAAATGAAATCTGCCTCTAAACACTGCCTGTGTACCTGTCAGTTCTGTTGGGAGTTGTTAGTAAAAGTGCATTGCTGAGGTATTTAATCCTGTCATTAGTTGTTGAACTTGCTGAGAGACCTACACAAAATCTGGACATTTTGATTTTTGATCTTTTTTAGGGACACAACAAAACTGTTGCAAGGGGTGGTCTTAAATGGTAAGGGAATCCTCCTTGATAGACTTAAAATATCAAGTTACCACACAAGAAGAATTCAGTTTTTCCTAAAAGTGCATTCAAATTTGTCTGTCTTTCCTTAATATTTTATCTTTGGGCAGAGGTGTGGTATGATTCTAAAAGGAAGAGATGATGAACCATAATTTCTCCATGCAGTCTTTCAATGGAAAACAAACTTCCAAAGAACAACCTTTAGATAAGAATGGCAGATTAAAAGAATTTATTGTTTATATAGTACATAGCTCTTACTGTAAACAATGGTTGGTGTATTAACGTCTAGTGAGGTGGTAGTTTGAATTACATAATGCATTGTACGTCTTCTAAAAAGCAATCAACACCAAAATTAAAAAAAAAAAAAAAGACACTGAAAAGCAGGGAAAGGACATATGTTCAAAAAAGCTTCTAAAAGATGTAGATATATCACTTAAGAGCACTGTTTATTTTAATGAAGATGAATCAACTTCCAGTATAAGCAGAATAATGTTCTTTATTTTATTTTTATAATTTGTACAACATAAAAGCAAAAATAACAACACAAATAATTCTGGATTGTAATTGCTAAAAGAAAAATAAGTATATTAACTGTAATTCTAACAAGCTAAAAGTGGCTTTCAAGACTATATATATTAGCCAGGAAAAATAAATCACTCTCTGTAATGTATGAGGTTGGTATGGAAAAAAAAAATAAGATATAGAATAGAATCTATTTAAAAATGCATAAATAGAAAATGGGAAAAAAAAAGATATAGAATAGAATCTATTTAAAATGCAAGATCTAGTTGTTATTCTTAAAACAATCACAAAATAGATCTGGAACAACAATCACATTATTTCCTAACAATACTTCATTAATTTCAAATGGAGCTATGCCAGTAGAGAATTTACTGCTTACAACTCTTATAATGTAAGGTGAGAATTAATTTCTGCAATGCTCTGTATAACATAGGTTAATTTTAATTTTCAACTCAATTTTCAACTCAATATGTGAGGCATAGCTCACATATGCCTTAAGAAAGCAAGTCATTGAGCATTATAATACATTACACAGGTACCTAAATATATGTAAAATTGAATTTTGAATTTATAATGAAATGATCAAAATGTTCAGGATACCATGATTTTTCCTTCATCCCTTTTTTTGGCAGCAGTACTCATTAGTCTCTAGCTACATGACAACATTCTCTGCCTTCTCTATCCAAACAGTTTAATGGAAAGTTTTTGCCCAGTAGATGAAGATACCTAATTTTCAACCTTATTGACCTTCTAGGAGGTCTCTATCATGGGCTGTAAACAGGCTGTAGTGGAAGATCTGGCAAGGAGTCAGTAACTGACAGCAGGACAAGCATGTGAAACTACATGCTGATAAAATTCCTATTGGAACCAGGCATTCATATTCAGTATAGTCTACTAAGTCTAGTTGCTTTGGGAAAAGCCTAAAACCTGCAAGAACTCGTGTTGGAATTTAGATGTCCCATTTAACAATGGATGTTTTGTCCAAGAGAGATTTCTGTCTTTCCCTAAAATCTGTGTAATTCTTGTTTCTTAGATACTGGATACTGTATTCAAATAATCTAATCTGTTGTCTCTTGTGAATAGTTTGTATTGGGAAAGTTTTTGTTATATGGCCATAAAACCTTCCTGGACTTTAGATTTTCTTGGGACATGATAAATTATGTAACAATTCTCTTTTTCTTGGGATGAAAGTGTCAGTAGAAGGTTGCAGCAGCAGGATTCCTGTTTACAGAAAGTACAGTGGTGGTCCAACACTACTGAGAAGCAAAGTAGCCATAAGGATGTATGAGTTTTTTTGTGCATTACATAGTTTTAATTAGAAAGTCCCTTGGGTTAAAATAAGTCTTTAGACAAATTATCTGTGTTGGAGGATAAATGTGAACAACTTAAAATCTTTTAATTCAATTAGCATAAGGGACACATTTGTGTGTGTATATATATATATATATATATACACACACACACATATATCATATGTATATATATGTATATATGTATAAATATATATGTATTTCATTGCTTCAGTTAAGAGACACTGAGCCCTATAATTACGAGATATCTCCCAGCTTAAGGGAAATGGTTGCATCCTTGAGTTTTTCTGGTAGGTTGAATTGAGTGAAGGAGTAAAAAAATTCATTGAGTTAACGTCTGCTAAAGATATTTGTTCAATCTCATTTTCAGTTCTTGATATAATTCCGACTGATTTATTATAATTGAATAGTTTAATATATTCATAAATTTGACTATTAAGTGTAGTTTTGTTTTAATATTAAACCCCAGATCCTAGATATACTACTTTGGTTTGAAAAAGCCCTCTGTTTTACAGCTGAAAGTAAAAATTAAAGGAAAAACAACACTTGCTTTTCTGCGATATGTTTATTGTCCGTCTGGGTAATAATGTGCAATCTATTTCCATAGACACAATTTTACCAATTCCTGTTGCCAAGGATTAACAGAGTATAGGATAGGGTTAATTAGTTATAACTGTTATATTAATGGTATGAATCACATCATAATTGAAATTATTTTTTTCTTATTATTTTTGGATTCTTTTGTTCCATAGATCTTTTTCACATGTCCTAACATATTTTTCAATGTGAACTTTTATTATTGATTTAATTCAAAAGGGTCACTCTTGTTAGCAAAAGAATATCATGGGGCTAAGATAGTGTAGAATGTACAGACACTATTTGAATTTCACATTGAATTTTTAACATGTTTCTGTTTGGAGGATTTTATAGGTATTAATAGTTTTTAAGAGTAAAATTTCTGGAGACCACCTGAACTAATAATGTAATGAACAAATAACGCAATTGGACAGACCATAACTATTTAACTATCTCAACGGCTCTATGAATATATGAATTCCTGACACATAAAGGTACACAAAAAAAATCTGTTTAAAATTGAAAATACTATCTGATTAACCAAATATTAAAAAAAAAACTTATTAGTTTTTTTCATTTGAACTAAATAAAAGATAGTAGAACTGTCTCTCAGTGAATCAATCAGACTATAATTAGTAAAAACTACAAGATAAGTAGGTAATAGAAAGACAGGCAGGCAGATCTTTTAGATTATACCTCTATCTCTTATCTCAAGATCACGAAATAGAATAAATGTATTTATTCTGGAAACAGTACAGGTAATTGCATTGCACTTTGTCAGCTATAAGATCAAAAAGCATATAATGAACTGTAAACCAAGAGAAGTGCAACCTTAGAGACATGAGGAGCTGGATTCAAAAATATTTGGGGGATTAGAATTAAAGTTGTATAAAGGTATATATTCAAAAATACTGAAAATGCTTCATTCATGTAGTCTTTGCTCTTCAAATTAGGTCTGAGATCAATTATCTGTTTTGTTTAAAATTAATTGACAATCACATTTAGCTAAGATCATTGAGAAATTCAGTAATTTTATGCAAGTCAGGTTGGGCAATTTGCTGAAGTGAAATACTGAAATGAGTTTCAGTTTTATGAGTTTGTGCACTATGTGAACTCTGATGGTAAACTATTCAACAACTATTTTGAAGACATGTCATCAGGTAAGGAGCTGGTATTTTGGCATTTATCAACAAGTCTTTTCTCATTTGAGAGAAACAAACTGTAGCATAAATGGAAAAGAGAGTTCACAACTAACTTGGAGAATGATACTCTGATTTTAGGAGGGTTTATGCTACATTTGCACAACACAAAAACAAAGCAACATACTTGTTATGTTTGAGTACACACTAAATAAAGTTCTATTCTAATATAACTAATTGGTACAAATGCTATTTTCCTAGATAAGACAGAGTAGCATATTCTTAATCACCAAGGATTAGGGAGCTCAGACATAAGAAATAATATGCAGGGAAGGAGAATTGTAAATGAAATATAGTTTGCCTCTGATAGGTACCCTTCAAGACCCGATCATTTCACAAGGCTCCAACTTTTAACTTTTAACTGTTCTTTATTTATTCTTTTAATATTTTTCCTCATCTGTATGTATATCTACATCATGGGCATGTGAGCACATTCTGAATCCTGGATTGAAACTACCTATACTGTAAAGAAACTCTTGAATAAAAGAGAAATCATAAAATATACAATGAGGGGAGGGAATTATGTGTCTAAGAGTCCTAAAACACAGCTGTCTTCAGTTACATAATGAATCATCAGGAAACATAAAAGTACCTTTTGGTGTTGTGTTGTCCTGTATTAACTAATAATTGGTGACCTAATGAATAGAGAGATTTGGTTAAAACCCAGCCATTGCCAGGCAAATGTTTATATACAAGTTCCAATATACATATGTTTGGCAGTCAGGGTTTTCTACTGAAAATGGGTTCCAAAATTACTGTGACTTTAATGTCTTTATTCATAAGGTATTGAAAGCATTCGTCTTGTACATAAATGTAAAAGAACACTCACAAAAGCATAAACTGAATATTTGGTAAAGTAAAATCAATATGCCTTTTTATGATAGTTCATTCCTTCCTTTGTAACTTCTTAGAGATTATGAGAAAGAATATTCTTGGCTTCATGTGGTATATTCAACCTATTTGAGGAAATGTGAGCTCATTATTTTCATTGATATCGGCTCATTATATCTAAATGTATCATTTTTAATAGCTTTAAAAATATAATTATATGGATATTGCTAGATTTGAAAATTATTAAAGATTTTATCAATGATAAATGAATGAATTATCTATCTCTTCTATGGTTGAATGAAAGATATAATCTAGGCCAGTAATAAAAGATTAATACATTTTATATTATTGAGACATCTGTATCAATTTTTAAGTAGTAGAACCAAGTAGTACACTATTTGGAGTGGAGTAAAAGCAAAACAAGGTTAAGGAAATGCATCACAAATACTTAAATAACTATTGGTAGATACGGAACAATTTTTTTAATTAGCATATTTGCAATGGCTCATTTTCTTTTATATATTTGCATGGTTCTTCAACAAATAGAGCTATCTTTTGAATTTGGGTAGATAGGACAGTATAGTTATTCAGAATATGGCTACATTCTGTTCTATTTCCACAGTCAAATTTTATTTCTATAATTTTTTTTTAATCAAAAGCTTTTTTTATGCATAGTAAAATAGATAAAAAACACAGATATGTTTGTGGTAAATATATAGTTTATGAATTTCATGTGATTTCATTATTATTCATTAGTTAAATTATCTTTTGAATATGACCAAAACATTAAGCTTAAGACGTTGTTGCTACAAATATTTCTATCAAAATGAAATCATAAAAATGTGAATATTATTTCAGTATTGAAATATAATATTCTTTCAGTCCATTACCTTAGGTGATTCAAATACAAAATGTGCTCACCCTTGAAATGTGTCTTGGACTCCATTTTATTTCAGACTATAAGACTGAAACCAGCTGTGATGCCCTAAATGCAGAACAAGAATAGAAATAAAGAACTGACATTATTCTTGTAAATATATATAAAGGCTCTGTCAATTCAAAATATTTTCAAAGTCATACTCATAGTTTATAATAGATACAATTTCCTTTGTCAAGAGATGCCCCTGATTGAAAGTGGCTTCCCAATTTTCCCTTCAATGTCTTTGCATTGTCCTGGTCAGATACACACCTTGGACATGTGAAATACAGGAGGAAAACAATAACATTGGCCCCCTGTGGGATTTTTTTTTCTCCACAAATATGTTCCCCTTCATAAAAACAAAACAAAGAAAAAAATAATTATATCTATATCTATAATCTATATCTATAACTGTTTCTGTCCCTATCTATCTATCTGTCTATCCGTCCATCCATCCATCCATCCATCCATCCATCCATCCATCCATCCATCCATCCATCCACCCATCCATCTCCAAAGGCTTACCTCTAATAGTAAATCTCTGTTACTCTAAGGACAAATTGCAAACTTATCTTTCCTCTGCATAAGCTTGCCTTGTTCCTGAGCTATCTAAGAGCAAATCGTTCTCAAGTGGGAAATTCTTAAAAGCATTTGCATTAAAAGATTAATACAATATATTGCTTAAATTATAAAGACAAGTATCCTTTACGAGGAAATAGTTCATTCTGCTTAGTACTGTACAAACATATACTAAAAAAAAAATGAAAAATGATCCCTCTCATGAGATGATTTATTTGGATGCCAAAAACAGATTGTATGGTAAAAAGAGATTAAGGTAAAGATTATGAAAAGGTAAACTCATTTACATGGGATCATATAATAGGTCAATAATACAGCAATGAACAGGCTGACAGAAGCCTCCCAAAGTTTAACAGAGTCAAATGAAAAATCCCTTCTCTTTGCTCTGGAAAAAAAAAATCGAAAATGGATTTCAGAAATGGAAAATGGTTTCAGAAAGAACCTGCAGGACAGGTTCTGGTGGACCAAAAAAGGCAGCTTTCTCCTTCTGTGCAAACATAGAATTTGGCAGACCAAAGCTGTTGCATTCCAAGGTATTTTGGGTATTCTGCAACGTAATTTCCTTCGTTGTCTTTTCTAGCATGCTTGCTGTAGTCTAGCCTTAGTAGAGTCTAGCTCACTTTTTCTGACCTTCACATCTTTCAGGATTCATGACTAGAACTTGCACTATTTTTTCTAGCTGTTGAAGTGTATTCTTTTACAATATTCAGTCTACATTAGTGCTGTGGATTTACTAATCAATATTCCATGAGGCAAGAGCAAGCAACCATATCTGTGTAACAAAATTTCTAAACATAGTTACCGTTGATTTAATTATTAAAAAAAAATTTAGGCTTTT
>VZSG01001076.1:155238-182578 GCA_013398315.1 Nothoprocta pentlandii | reverse complement strand
AAAAAAAAAAAAAAAAAAAAAAAAAAAAAAAAAAAAAAAAAAAAAAAAAAAAAAAAAAAAAAAAAAAAAAAAAAAAAAAAAGGAGAAGAAAGAAAAGGGAAAGTGTTCTTCCATATTTTACCAGCAGATTTTTTTGTCAGTTTAATGCAGGAGAATAAAGAGAATTCTCAACATTCTTGTATAACTTATCATCATTTTCATCATAGATAAGACGATAATACTGCAAGTGTGATTTCTTAATATTTTCATCTCCTTTGTGCTGATATTAATGGTCACAAACACTGAAGTACTAGTCCAATATCTTTCAAAGAGAAAAAGGAAAAACCTTCTACAAGCATATTTCTCTCTGTTACCATGGATAAGGACATGTAAGAGACTCAGTCCTTTCTACAACAGCCACAAATCACACTCTAGCACATTTCACATAGCAATAAACATCAATGATGGGTGACTTTTTTATTCTTTAAAAGTCTACTTTAGATTGAGCTTAATGTTTCTTAGGATCCAATAACTAAATAGACAAGATATTCATTGAAAGTTTTGTGTAGAAGTTCTACTCTGGAGCTTATTGCCATCATAAGAATGATTGAGAGAATTAAGAGATTTCTTCAGATAAGAAGATTCAGCTTTGGAAAGAGATTGCTATGTCTTCCAGAGAGAAGATGCAGAGAGGGGAAATTGCAAATATACAACTGATATCTTTATTAAATTGATGTGGATTATGTATGAAAGCATCCCTGAAAACTGCAAGTTGTTGGCTTCAGTATGATTGCTGAAAACATGAAACACTTTTTTCCCTTCCAAATGATTAATCCTAAGACTTGTCTAACCTTCATGGGAAATGACATCAGCAAACCTGCTGGGAAAACTGCTATGGAGATCACTGGAGTCACCACTGCACTTTCAATTTAGATGGATTTAACAGCTTAAAATTAGCCAGGAGAAAAATAGTCATCTCTCTGGTCATCTCTTTACATTGACCTGCTCTGTGAGTCAAATTTGTGGGTAATTGAGTTAATAAGCAAATTGGTTTTAAATTAAATGTTTTTTAAATCAGCTTATCACTGGCTGTGCTCGGATGGTAAAACCTTAATATGGCGTTAGTGCAGCCTAGACATGATTACTGAGATCTTTCTGACTGGATTCAGTGATACTTGCTTATAGGTTAATGTTAATTCAGAATTAATCACTGAAGTAACACAAGGTCATGCATTGAATAAGTTAATAAAATGAATAACTAGCATGCTAGTCCTTGCTCTCAGCAAATCTTTGGATGTTCCTTGTCTAGGTTAATGTTGCTATGTATTATACAATACATTGTATACTGGTTTCTCTTTTATGACACGCTTCATTATGAAATTCATTTTCTATCTATGATTTTACCTTAGATACCTTAGACCTTAAATGTATCTGTGAAATGGTCAGCATTCCAAATAATTACCTTCTCTTCCTATACTGAAGATATGTTGAGGATGGTAATTGGTTGATATTTTGACCATTTTACCCTGATGAGATTTATCAAATGCCAAATATTGTTAGGCAAATGCAATTTTATCAGTAATAGGGTAGAGACTGTTATGATTAATTATTCTTTTGATTTTCATCATTTCAGCATTGTCTATGATGGGGAGAGGAAAAAAAAAACAAACAAAAAAAAAATTGATATTGCCTGCTTTGTAAAATTTCTAACCTGAAAACTTTTTATCAGCTATGCTTTAAGGATAAAGAGTCCTCAGGCAGAAGTATATGCGGAGGTTGTTTAGGCACAGGCCAGGGCCAGAACTGGCCTTTTAATTCAATGTTTCTGTTATAACTGTCTTCTGCTACATGAGAATGGCAACTAGGCATCATTTCAGTATGAATGATGATGAACAATAACTATATCAATATAGTAATATTACACACGTACCCCAGAGAAAAAAAAAATGAAATGAAATGAAATGAAATGAAATGAAATGAAATGAAATGAAATGAAATGAAACTGTCTGCCCTTCACCCAAATGAACAAGCCTGTTTTTTTTACACTTTGTTTTAATAGTAGAGCAGAATTTACCCAATTCACTGTGAAGATTTTCAGATGTCAACTTAAAACAGTAGTCATGCTAGTTAGGCCATTAATGTACTGAAGAGTGAGTGGAGTAGGCATTAAACCATTCTTCATCAAAAGATTTATTAAATGCTGAAAACCGTTAGCATATGTTAGCATGTTCATGGCGACTCTGCTTCAGCAGCTATTTCTTTCAGAAAAAAAAAAAGGATATTCATCCATCTTAGCTAAAGAGAATAGACAGAATAGTAATAGATAGCCATTTAAAGGTGGCTGAGGTCAAAAGTGAGGGTTAATGGAGAAAGGACAAAACCCACAAGGATATAAAAAGATATAAAGATAGAAAAATGATTCCCAAGTTTATATTTATATACCTGAAATATTTTTTCCTCAGTTTGCTCTATTTTTTTTTTTTCTGTATTTGCATCTTCAGCTTTATCAACAGAGCAGTTCACAATTTCTAAGTTAAAAGTAGAGCTGCATTTACTCCTGAGGTTTCTTCACACATACAAATAAGAATTTCTTTTTTTTAAAAAAAAAAAAAAGAAGAAAGCTTTAAAAGAGAAGAAAGTATTTAAAATTTTCTGAAAGATTATTTAGATAGCATTTTGGAGAATTCATCTTGATTATTTTTGCCATCTAAATTAGGAGTCTAGCCTAAGACAGGCTCCCTGAACAGTTAATGGGGTTTTATATCACTCTTTTTATTAATTGCTACCATTCAAAAAATAGAGTCAATACTGTTTCTTTGTTACCTAGAGTCAACTTTCTCACTAGATACAAGGCTCTTGAAAGGATATGTTCATTTAAAAGTGTAGATTTTCAATAATGTGATGACTTAACAGTAAAGTTATTGGCTACTTTGCACCTTTACTAACATTTCTTTCCATTCTCCTAGGCTAAGAGGAACTTTCATTTTGTAACTGAAGAAAGTGCTCTAATTCCTGTTTCTTTTAATATTGATATGACCTTCTTGCAGATGAAGGAAGGAAAGAGGAATAAACCTACTATGACCTTTCTTTTCTGTTCCCCTTACATAAATGATTAATAATCTTGTCCGGTTGTCTCTTTATGAGTTTGGTTTGTTATTGTTTTATTATAAGAGAACAGGATCCCATGTGCTATTTCTTCCTTTTGTTTCTCCATGATCTTTCTAATCAACTTTTTTTATCGACTACTTTTTTTCTTAGTGTTTCCTGAGCACGTTCCTTGCATTGGGTTGTGGTTTATTCATTTACTTCTTTGTTGCTGAACCGTATTGGTACATTTCATTAAATATTGCCCCGTGTAAGTGCTGCATAGCAATTAAACATAATGTCATTAAAGATGAACTTGCAAACGTATACATGACCTGACTTACACTTTCCTTCCTACCCTTGCTGCATTGTATGTTCTGCTAATTTCACAGGGAAAAATACTTTGTGGGACTCTTCACTGTACAAAGATTTCTCAAGAGTGAAATGTGTTTAAAAAAAGAAAAAGTGAATGTGAGCGCTAATCATTCCTTTTAGACGGGAGCTGAAGACAGTCTTAGAGGAGAATTTTGAGCAACAGACATTGAATTAACAATGTTCTTTTATTCATATATCTAAATGACCATGTGGATATAAGAAGACATAGGAGGGCATGGAGACTAAAGGGATTTGAGATATTTTTAAAACTGATATCGGTTTTATTTCTCTATTTCCTGGCACTTTTACTTATCCAATCCCTGGCACTTTTGGGGGCAACTTGTGCCTCAGGAACTTCATTCCTTTTAGGATGCAGGACAAATAGGAATGTATTCATTATTTTAACACACTAAATGTTTTAACAAGTGATGGTTATTAGTTTAGTGAACCAAAAATCCTTCTCAAGGTCATGTACATGGTCTTGCTTCTTTTTTTTTTTTCCCTATGGTCATGCTTAAAACTGTGCATTTGTTTGTAAAAAATTAAAATTAATTCTAGTGTGTTGTTTATTATTATGTTATGCATTGTTTATATGTGTGTGTGAGAGAGATAATCTTATAACCATGTAATATTCTTTATCTCTTTCATTTGGACTACAAGCAGCTGCTGCTTGTATTGTAAAAAGTTGCCTTGATAAAGAAGATCATACTGTAAACCTCAGTGGGTTATTTAACATGAATATATTTAGACAGAAAGATATGAATATGCACACAATTTATCATCAAATCTCAAGGAAATAAGGTTTAATTTTAAGATCTTTGTAAGCTGAAACTCTAGGTCAAATATTATTTTAGTCATTGTAAACACTTTCAGACATCACTTTAAGTTTAATTACAAGTGCAGCCTGAAAAGATTTCATTAACACGATTACTGTCTATGCTTTACATATCTTGACCCTAAGTAATAATGGAGAGCTATCACTAGAATTTAACAGTATTAATTACCATTAATTAGTTTATACTGCATAGCTTAAGGAAAATCAACAAATCCCCAAAGATAAAGGAATCCCACCTCAGAAAAGTCCATTAGGAAGGTTCAGGTATAAACTTCAGTGCTTCTGGCATTTATATATTATTTGATTCATTATAATAAAGACAGTGTGACATTTGCAAACAGTACAAAATTCCCCCCCCCAAACGCATCAAAATGTTTTTTTTTTTTTTTTTCCTGTTCTTTCCAGGAAAGCCTTTTCATTTCTCATATTTAGCATCCTGATATAACATGGAACATAAATATGACAAGGGCACTTTTCTATTTGTTTGTTTATTGTTTTTTTTTCACCAAAGTACCACATGCTTTTGTCAGCCACGTTGGCATCAAGAGTTATACTAAAATCTTAACATTTTGTAGTTCATTTTTTTTCAAGTCTAGAAGTGTGCTACACACACCAAATAGGAGATGTAGACCCCAAATCAGCACAGTAGGTCAATAAGACAAAACTCAGTTGTTGTCCTCTATATTTGGACAACTGAACCATACATATTTTTTCTCTCTCCTAACTAAGACTTGATTATTAATATATATTCTTTGTTTATTTTCCAGCTAGCGCTGAGTTTACTTTCATGCCCGCATAAAGCCTAAAGCTTTCTAGAAAAGCAATAGAAGCCAGGTAGGATACCCAAGGGGATCATAAATGGCAATACTTATCTAAGTTTAGTAGATTGAACCTCACTGTATCTTAGCTTCCAGCAGAATAAATTGAAGTCTGAGGTGTGGTTCTGTTGCTTTAACACGTCTAGTGCCATTTGAGATACTCAGGAGTTGAAGGGCTCTGTAAGGATAATGAATATAACATTGCACCTAACTTCCTTTCTAATTTGGAGTATGAAGGGCAGTTAGGACAACCTAGTGAAGACTTCTTGTGTGTCAGCGTTATGCAGCATCTTATTTTGTTCAGGCTACAACACTTTGTTTTTTAGCATTTCTCATAGGATTCTCTGGTCTTTGGATAAGGATGAAGCTAGGAAAAAAAAAGTTGGCAAAATAATAAGTCTTTGCACATCGCTGCTTAATTAAATTATATACTTAAATTAAATTTACTTTGATTATTTGTTTTTGCCATTAATTTTTTACTTTATTTTGTTTTAGGATCATTATTTTATACTATTAACTATGTTCTTGGCTTGTTAGTTAAATATGTTGATTATGAAACAATGCCAAACCATCATATTTTAGATATTATTTTGTAATGTGAATTCATTTTTTCCTATGATTGGAAAATTGAATGTGCTATAATATTTGCAAAACAATAGTTTTCTTGCTATCTGTCCTTCTAACTGCATTTATATAGCATTATAAATGTTGTATCTAGTATAATTACTATCTGCATTTTAATTATTTTATATATAATTATATATTTAGCAAAATATATTAATATACTTACTGAATATGGCATTAAAAAGTTGCTGAAATTTTCACATTTAAATTAAAATGTTTTATGAAATGCATTTTTGTTGTTTTTGTTTTTTGCAGTCTTCAAAAAGAAGAAAATATTTGACAAGACTTTGAGATATATTTTTAATGGAAAATAAGCCCATCTTTTGCTCGTTGCTTTTATCTTTCTCTTATCACTTAAATAACAAAGGACGTTTGAATGAGGAAGAAGTCTGCTGTTTCATCAATTTTTTTAATATATATTCCTCAAAATTGAGATTTGTAGCATAGTGATCTTATAAATCAACTATTCATCAGCTATTTACTGATGTTCTTGATTGATATTGCAATAATAAAATCAAATATCAATTATAAACAGCCATATTAGCATAAAAAAATTCTCATATTATTTTCCAAAAAAAAAAAAACCCTTGAAAAGATAGAATATTTGTGGGATATGTGTATGCTTTTATAGGTACAGACATAAAAAAAAAAGTGTGTCCATAGTTTATTGATTAATTTGTTCAAAACATACTTGCAGATGAAAATTAAGTATATTGAAAAAAAAAAATGGGAAAGCACTGAATTTCTGAAAAAAAATGGTGGTTTAGGAATGCTTTTACTCCTTATTATCAGAAACTGGGGACCGCTATCAACCTCAAGTTTCGTGTCATTTTTTTAAATTAAGATAATTATAATACAGGCTGCAGAGGTGTGATAGCATTGCCATTAGCAAAGCTGTAATTTAGTCTGAGCTAACCTGTCTTTATAACCCCCACCTTCATCTCTTATTTTTTCTCCTTTTTCATCTCACTATTTGGATTAAAATGGCTTATGCGGATTCCCAGCCGCAGTATTATATATATGGATGATATTTTTACAAAATTTTCTAAACATATATTGCTGGAGGTATTGCTGGAGCATCAAATTTGACTGAAATGAAATTTGTCACTGAATCGTGGAGACACTTGGGTTGGAAGGTACATATGAAGGCTGACGAGTTCAACCTCATGCTCAAAGCCAGGATAACTTCACAATTTGATCTTGTTGCTCAGGGCTTTCTCTCATCAATTTTGAGATAATTCCAAGGTTAATTCCATAGACTATCTGGGCAGCCTGTTCCAGTGCTTAATCACTGTGAATGTGAAAGTTATTTTAGTAATTTCCCAGGCTGCAAGTGACTCAGTTCACTCATCATCTTCTTGTTCTTTCCAGGTGGTCTGTCTCCATTTTTCCAACATCTCTTTTCCATCAGATTATAACTGCTAATATAACAAACTATAACAGATTAAAACAGATTATAACAAGAATAGACACAAAATCTCAGACACTTGACAGGTGAGAACATTCATGTATCTCAGCCTACTGACTCTCCTTGTGTAAAAGCATTCTCATATGCAGTAAGGCTGTGCTCCTGTCTCATGCCCAGTTTGTTCACCAATCTTTGAAGAGCCCTCTCTGTACGACCAAAAAGAACCCCATATACACGCAAAACAACATTAATTTAATTAAAC
The DNA here is from genome assembly GCA_013398315.1 of Nothoprocta pentlandii. NCBI lineage: Eukaryota > Metazoa > Chordata > Aves > Tinamiformes > Tinamidae > Nothoprocta > Nothoprocta pentlandii. The sequence continues at coordinate 175,193 of VZSG01001076.1, read as the reverse complement.
TATTAATTTAATTAAAATCCTAATAGCCTGAACACAAAAAAAATTATTAGCCCAGTTATTAATTATTAAAGTTCAAATTTCTTCCAGTTAAAATAATACATGCACAAAAACTGCCTCATATGTGTCCCTTTCTCTAGTGCTGTATTTATTTTTCCACTCTCCCTCTGGGTCCTAAGGGCAGTGACTTCAGTGTGAATGTAAAGGGATGTGTAGGGGACATCTGCATCCCCAGCACTTTACTGGGAGTATGATGATAATGTTTTCTTCCTCTTGCCTTTTAAATCTCCTTTCACATCTTAGCTGATGTGCTGGAAACCTTGCTCTTTCTTCACTGTTTGGAATTATCTATGATTTATTATACATAGGTTGGATACTTATTACTTTTTCCCCAAACTAGTTTTCTCCCATTTTCAAGCCTGTCCTCTTTGAATGGCTAATAGTTGTTCAGTAGTTGGTGAGCTCTTTATAGTTCTGGAGATCCCAGCATTGGCCAGTACTAATACTTTTCACACCTTTGAGGTCATCCCACCTCACTAATAATTTACCTTGTTACATTTTATTCCAAAGACGTCTATTTTACATAGAAAACCTATTTGTTATTATCATAAATCTATTACTGCTTTTTGTATATGTGTCTGTATATATCTCTATTCCTACGCATATAACTCAATATTCTACCAACTACATCAAGCCAAGCAAAAAATAAAACAAAGTAGATAGTAGTCACCTGGACTTTATATGATTACCATGAGAAGCTGCAAAATTTTCCAGGGATGCAAATTACAAGTTCAGGGTAAGCCAGGCAATTTTGAAACAAGTCTATACTGGAACAAGATTGTAGCACGTCTAAACTCATAATCACAGATAAATAGGTAATATATTTGACTAGTTCTTTGTCACTGTCACTTGAGAAGTCACTGTAGAGAGATATGTCTGGCTTTCCTTCTATTTTTAATTCTGAATTATAAAAAAAAAAAAAAAAAAAAAAACTGCTTTTTGCTGTCTTATTGACAAATATAATTAGCCTTCTGCCATAAAGGATTAAAGATATTTTATTAGAGAGTTGAACTTGAATTCAGAGTTGTTCCTAGATGTGTCATGCATTACCTTTGGAATTGTTCTGTGCATTGAAATCAAGGAAGGCTTTACTATTTATTTAAATGGAAGAAAGATAATAATCTTGATGTCTGCTGATCCTTTCTACACCAGGTAAGCACTCTTAGATCCACTGGACAATGAATGTGCATACTCCTTTAGATAAATAAAATGTTTGATGTTTGATTGATAAAAAAAATGTGATAAAAAGCTTTTAAACTTGCAAATGTAGATGGATACCAGCTAAAAACCTAGAAAATTACGTTGCTGAAATGCCCCTTGCCCCATCTAAACTACTAAAGCACAGCAAGTTTCAGGCTGTGGCATCATGCTGCTATTGCCATTTTGTTCATTTTTCATGATTAGAGGACATAAAGGAAATAATTAAGAAAACCCCTTGTCCTCATTTTACTGAGGAATGAATCATACTGGATAAATTGAATACTGATATCAGATGTGCACACACACACAGCCTAGAAAATGATTTTGATTAATTTACTGTTTACATATCTTTAATTAGCATGGTATCTTTGCAAATCAAAAGTTTAGCATAATCCTGGGATTATCTGCTACTAATTCTTAGACTTGTTTCTTAACCCGTTTTATTTATTTATGAAAAAGAAACATTGATCTATCTCTAGAACCATGAAAATATCATAACAAATTTAAATATCATGAAAATGTATATTTTTGTCATTTCATATATACTATATAGTTGGACTTTTGATACTTTCTTATTTTCTTATTTGACATTTACATACATACATTAATGAAATACAATATTGATAATACCATAGAAATGGGTGTGCATATTTAATTGATAAAATTTTATTCAAAATTACCTCTGTCCTGAGACATGTCAAATATATTTTCTCAAGGATCAGTTTTGTACCAAGTCCAACTTAGTATTTTAGTTAATGATCTGTATGATAGAGGTTATTACATAGATAGAAAGGTTATTACTTTTTAAAGATGCTACTAAGGAAGGAAAGGTTAGAGAAAATACAGAGTCTGTGACTGGCCTCCTCATTATTCTGAAAATGCCAGAAATGGCTGAAATAAATAGAATACTAATCAATAATTATTACTGCAAAATAGCCATAGGAAAAGAATGCATAAACAAGAATATAGATAAAGATAAAGAAAATTATCTAATTTATAACTGTGAATTTTCCAGCTAAGACACTGTTCTGGATGATTTTATATTAACATGTAAAAGATTAGAGTAAGTCCCAAAGAAAATGAATAAAAATGATTTACAAGGCTAAAAATCATAATGTATGAAAATGTATAAAAGATTTAAGCTACCTGAGCCTAGAGAAGAGCACAGGAATATGTGACAGCAATATCTGCAATTGGAAATACAATAAAAAATTAAAAAGTACACTTGGAATACAGAACAAAATAATGTGTTTTAACCAATGAAATGGTCCTATGATGATAATCTTTTTTGTTTAAATAATTATTTCCTGTTATGAAATTTTTAAATGCTTTGAAGAAATGCATGAAACAACTGCAAACATTTCCCTTTTTCTATTTTTTATCAGAAAGATTTGTTCGACCAATATACCAGTCCTGCATTCTTTGTAAGTAGAGTCCTGCCTTTAAAGAAAAAGTCTTCAGAATCCAACTTGCAGAAATTATTTTATTTTGTATTTATCATTTTATTATATAAATGCTAAGAGTTTATATATATGTAATATTACAGATTACATTGATTTCAATACAAAGACTTTGTATCAGAATAAAATTATCAGTTAATAATTTGTATTTGTATGCCATGGCGCTTCACTGACATATCCACTAATGTTATTTCCATCTACAGAATGAATGTTTATATATAAGAAAAAAATGTATATATAATAGTTCATTTGTACTTTGCGGTATATGAGTGCATCTATGCTATTAAGTTATGAAAATTCAGCTTGTAATGGCAAAGCTGTCTGGGATAGATCATATTGCAGGATTCAAGGGGAAATCTGTTAAATAAAATTCCTATCCTGTATTAAAGGCGGAAATCATAGAATTATAGAATCACAGAATCCTTAAATTTGGAAGGGACCTTTAGAGATCAACTAGTCAAACTCCTCTGCACACACATGGTCACCTAGAGCATACGGAGCAGGACTGCATACAAGAAGGTTTTGAAGATCTCCAGAGATCTTTGAAGACTCCTCTCTTGGCAACCAGTTCCAGTGCTCTGTCACCTTCACTGTCAAGATTTTTTTCCTTAAGTTCCTGTGGAACTTTTGGTGCTTCAGTTTGTGGACATTTCTTCTAGTCCTATCAGTGGCCACCACTGAAAAGAGACCGGCCTCAACCTCCTTACTCCCTTCCTTAAGGTATTTGGATACATTGATTTCTAACAAACTTTAAAGTTGTATCAAAGAACTCTTAGTAAGAAAACTCTTTCTGAAATATATACACTAAATTGCAAGGTGTAAAATTGACACGAGTTTTAGATTTTCTAAATGTAATAAAGTCCTGATTGAATTTTGTTTTCATAGTAAAGGACTGACATATACTGCAAATATAACACATATTTATGAAAAATTTTATCTCTGTTCAAGTTCAAGGAATTAATTTTTATGATCTCAGTAAACTTGAAAATTACACAGTAAATATTTCAAAATAAACAATAGTTTCCTCTTCGCTCTTAATCCTTCCACATAGATCGTTATGATTATTATTTTAATACCTAGTTTATTCGTGATTTTGTTATTGTAACTGATACTTAGGTAACTAAAATCTGTTTTTCACATTTCAACACAAACCTTATCTCATTAAAATGTTGCTTCTTACTGAATCAATGAAGTGTTCTTTTCCCTTTATTTATATTAAATCCAACAGATGCTATGGAGCTAATTCCATTTATTGTATAAGATGATGACAATACAATTAATTCTTTTTCAAAACCATAATTCTAAAATTGACCTTATTAAAATTCCACTTCCTCCATAATTAAAATAAAAAAAAAAAACTAATTACTTGTAGTAATTGGACCAGAAATGACATTTTCAGTTCATTAGTATTCAACAAATTGTTTCTGAAGATGTTCTTGCATGGTTAGTAGTCAGTCTTTAGCTTTTCTGTTCATTTCTTATTTAAAAGTCATCTGAAATAATAGTTTGCATTTTAATAAGACATGCCTTTATGAATTGACTTTATTTACAAGGTTTTTAGTTGCTAATTAATGTGTGAAAATATCTGTCTCCAGTAATATTTGTAGCATTTGAAGTGAAAGGTGAGTGTAGTATTTCACACACTAAATAAACATGAATACAGAATTTCCCAAATATTAGTTTTCATTATTCTTTCCAGAAATGTCAGAAATCAGCTTTATATGTCACAGTGTTGTGCACCTGAATAAAGAAGTCAATTTATCTCATATCAGAGTGGAAGCAAATAAAAACAATGATGTATGAACTACCTCATTAACCCACAATGTACAACTGAGACCATTGCAAGGTGCATATTATTTTTATTATGATGTAGTCACATTTGAACCAATCACTCATATCGATTTTATTTTCTTCATAGATCTTTGGTTATACATAGCTATATAAATAACCTTGGAATTGTGACTATTCTGAAGTACCCAGAACATCAGTCTCAGTCACATCCACGACAAGATTACTCATCTGACAGGTCTGAATTGTGAGCTGACATGACCACTTATAGGAGTAAGCATTAACCAAAAACTGAGTTTCAGCTCAAATTGCCAGTAACACTATGAAATGGAGTCAAATAAAGCATTTTGAATGACACAATTGCATCAGAAATTAAGCCAAAATGATTGTGAACTTTCGTATTTTCAGAGAAAATTTTCATGCAAATTTCAGGTTTAAGTAGTAGTCATAAATCTTGGATATTCCTGTTTCTGTTTCTTGGACCTGAAATATCTTTAGATATTTAACTGCGCATATCAGTATTATAAGCTCAGGTACCTGGGAAACTGTAACTGTTTGGGGAATTCTCAATGCTTCCAAAGTTAGATAGAATCTGAGAGAGTTTTGAGGATCAAAATACTACATACTGATGTACATACTGTACATACTGAAGACTATTTTTCTATATGTCCTTTCAAATCACCTCTAATCTTTCTGTTTTCATATCTCATTTTTTCCAGGTGTCTGTACTAGGGAGCCTTTACTCTTATGACCAAGTGCTTTGGTTAGATCTTTTCCCTTTCCCTTTTCCCTTTCCCTTTTTTTTCTATTCAGGAAGCAGCTAAACTCTAACAATCAAAATAGAAGTAAAAAGTTTTTAATTGGAGGAAGTAAAATAGTAAAGGACCTACTATTTCAATAAAAAGAATAACCACTAAAAGTTAGCTGAATTTCCTAAATGATGTGGTAGTCATTTCTAGTTTAGCCTTCAGTGTTCTGACAGCAGATAGTGTGGGCAGAGGACTGAAAAACAGATATCGAGGCATTGAAAGGAAGAATTAGGGCTTGGCCGTTATATTTTGTTAGCTTTTAAAACAGGAAGTTTACCCGGAATTGAAAATTCAAGTGCAGCAATGTCTGTAGCACAGAAGTGTTTTTCTAGAGGCATTCGTATGCTACTACAAAGCTCTACACAGTCCAGAAAGTGGTGCTTCCTGTGTTTCTCTCACAACACCAGTTCCACAGAAGTATTTTGACTATTCAAATGAAACAGTTCTCTCACAGCCATGTAATCTATCTAGCAGTTTATAAACAGCTGAGAAGCTTCAGGTGTTCTTTTAATTTTCTATACTGAATCAGCCTTCTTCAGCTATCAGTTGTTTCAGAGTGATTTCTGACCCAAAGGCTACTGGAAAAACCTGCCTGCAAATCAAAGTGAGTAGCTCTTTGTGTAATTTTGGAGAATGAGATTCAGACATCACTCTTGCTAACTGGAGATGAACATTCTGTAAAACACATATGCGTGTATTCCTGGAGCTAGAATCTCTGCATTTATGTAGGAGTTGATATTTAGTTATTAAGACTGAATTTCACAAATATTTATATATGAAATTTGCATTTATCTGAGTGAGGATGTTACTCACCTAGATAGTGACCAGATATCTAAATTTTGAAAATCTGAACATAATTTATTTCCTCAATCTCTTAAGCAATTGTTATCACTATCTTTTTAAAGGGATTATTTTGCTTGTAAGGACTTGGAAAGACCTTCTTTTGAAATGTGTGGCTCGCATAAAAGTATCCTTTCTTTATAAACATTAATAGTCATCTTATTTTCTCCTTTTTTTCTGTGAAATATCCTGGGGATATTTATCACAATATTCAAACTAATTTGTACATAGGCATATAAGTCTGAAGAAATTAAATAAAGGAAAAAAAAAGATAACTTTCTGAGCTCTATAGTCACATAATGCATCTAAAATGCTAATCTTAGCAAGCAACAAGAGAGTTATTTATATTACAGTTTTGAAATAATAATGATTTTTCTCACAGTTCATTTCCACAGTGATCAATTAAATTAATTATGTTGTATTTTATGTGTAAGGTGTGTACTTAGAATTGGAACTGCATGTTATTTGAATAAAATATGGAAGCCTCTATATATTTTATGCATGGTATTTTTTGATGAGAAAGGAAACATTAGTGTACTGGAATCCTTATATTTTTATGTGTAGAATTCATGGTGTAATATTTGTATAAATTTGTTTAGAAACACATTCATGACATAAATGTTATCTAGCATTTTGAGACAGAAATGTCATTATAATAAAGATCGCCACTGAAACAATGGGTGATTTTATGTCCTACAAGCACTATTTTGTGGAATGAATGTGAAAAATTTTGAGCTGCAAATTTCTTTATTTTTCCCCTAATCGAATGCATGATGGCATAAATCATTAAAGATTTTATGGAAGTATTAGGAAGGCATATTTTGTCTCCATGTAATGTTAAGAATTTCTCTGTTGTTTTCAGAAATTTTCTTAGAATCAGATGCTGCTGAATTTTCTGTTTCTTTTAAAACAGCATAAATATATCTTATGCAAAGACTGAGACTTGTAATATTTCTAATGCCTACAACTTCAGAGTACCTGAGGAAGGGGTTTCTTTATTATCTTTATTATACAATGTAATATTATATAATAACATATATTAAGTTACATATATAATATATAGTTCCATAATTATCTACATTTATGTGATTATATATAAATAATATATATAATTATATAAAATAACTATATAATAATACAATATATTATAGAATTATATATATTTATTATAAAGGGTTGCTTTATTACTTAAAATATAAAAATAACAGTAATACAGATCATAGCATGTCTGAAGAAGCCTGACAAAGTTATGCCAGAAAGGTAGAATGAAAGCTACCTTGTGCAAGCCATGTGCTAAGCAAGAATCCAATTGCCTTTCATAAGTGAAAATATCCTGTTCCTTCCAGCAGCTTTTAGAATGATGCTACTTTTCCTTTTTGTCCCTGTCCTCATTGCTGCTTCATTTTGGGTTACATCATTATTTAAATCTCCTCTTAAATAAACTCTTAACTACGTATATTCTGCTAGCTGAAATTACTCCCACATCTATTTCTAAGTGTCAAATGCAGTGACAGTTTTCATTCTAGTTAATCTACTCTGGCTTGCTTTAACTTTCACAGTAGTAAAATGTAGTGTTTACAGAGTAGTTTTAGTTAGCCGTGTTACATTGCCATGATTTCTTTATGCTTTCCTCAGGCAGTTCCATTCTGTTCACCCTGGTCACATTTACTGTGATGTTTTACTAGTGTCAGATAATATAATATAATGAGAGGAACCTCATGAGGTTCAGTAAGGACAAGTGTAGAGTCCTGTACCTGGGGAGGAATAACCCCAGGCATCAGATTAGGGGTTGACCTGCTGGAAAGCAGCTCCACCGAGAGGGACCTGCGAGTCCTGGCTGACACCAAGTTAACCATGAGTCAGCAGTGTGCCCTCGTGGCCAAGAAGGCCAATGGGATCCTGGCCTGCATCAGAAGGAGTGTTGCCAGCAGATCAAGGGAGGTGATTCTGCCCCTCTACTCAGCTCTGGTGAGGCCTCACCTGGAGTACTGTGTGCAGTTCTGGGCTCCCCAGTACAAGAGGGATGTGGAGCCTCTAGAGAGGGTCCAGCAGAGAGCAACAAAGATGATTAAGGGACTGGGAATACCTCTCATATGAGACTGAATGAACTGGACCTGTTTTCTCTGGAGAAGAGAAGGCTGAGAGGGGATATGATTAACATGTTCAGGAAGGGAGAATGCAGGGAGGAAGGGGACAAGCTCTTCTCATTGGTAGCCAGAGATAGGACAAGGGGAAATGGGCATAAGCTGAAACACAGGAAGTTCCATCTCCAGGTGAGGAAGAACTTCTTTCCTGTGAGGGTGACAGAGCAGTAGAACAAGCTGCCCAGGGAGGTTGTGGAGTCTCCTTCTCTGGAGGTCTTCAAAACCCACCTGGATGCCACCCTGTGCCACATGCTGTAGGTGTGCCTGCTTGAGCAGGAAGGTTGGACTAGATGATCTCTAGAGGTCCCTTCCAACCTTGAAGATTCTGTGATTCTGTGAATACTTTTTTTTCTGGTAGTGGATGATTCCATCTGTCTAAACACTGCTGACCGGAAAACATGCTTTTACATTTTTAAATGCCACACTAACTTGCACACATGTACTCAACCCTCCATACAGCACAGAATACTCATGGTGATTATGTCTACTATTATTCTAGCAGTGTGAGTCCTGGATTCATGAGTCTATCCCTCTCTGCTGATGACTAGTCTTTAGGATCTTGAAAAGATCCAGCAAAATGGCCTGAAATAAAAGCTCAACTTACTATAATCAGTATTTGGTGTTATTTGTGGGAAAATGACATACTATTGAAACAGGGAAGTTAACTTATACCTGATTAGAGTAATGATATCACATATTGTATTTGCTTTACTATTATATAGTTACAATTTAATTTATAAAGGCATGTACTTTAGGGCCTGAGTCATCAAAATAATTTACTCATTTCTGTTGTATATTCCCACAAAAAGAGTTTAAACTGTCTGTAATACAATATGAGGAACTGCATAAACATACCTACTGTAATAACTTTCTCCAATAAAAAGGTCAACAGAAATAGCACATAGTGACCCATAATTGAATGCAAGAGATTTACTGAAACTAATTAAACTTTCAGAGTCATGCACAGGCAGCTATGCTCATACATCTCAATCAAGTTGTAAGTGCACCATCTTCCCTAACATTGACTTGCAGAATTAACAGTCATGTCCTAGGTCAAAGAATATACTCTAGATAGAGAAACCTGAAAGTGTCTGGCTGCATAATAATGATTACCATTAATAAAATACTTTGCACTAAGGATGGCTAAAGGTTTCGCCTATTTTTCAAAATACTTTGTGTTTGCTAATGATTGCTAATGATCTACAAATCTTTTCTTATTCATAATTTAAATTAATATTTTACCTTAATTTAAAATGACAAGTCAAAACTTGAGACAGATTCCAAATTATTACATGTCATTATGCATTGATTGGCCTCGTCACTTTTTTTTGCATGAAGTCTTGTTATTACGCTAGACTTCTGACTTTCATTTAAATACAGAAATGAACAAAAAAATTAATTGTGTGTTTGTGTTTAACTTGTAGGAATGTATAACACATGGAGTTTAAAAGATAGTATATCAGACAACATTTAATATGCACCCTTTTATGGAAAATTCTGTACCGTACACTGTATATATACTTTCTTTTTTGTTCTTATGGATTTATATATTTTTGCTTTAAACATCTAAAATGTTGGTGTCTGCATATGAAGTAATAGTTTTATAGTACCTTTAGCATCTATATTGGAAAAATAAGCATTATTCCTAGCACTGCTTATCTGACCTACTTCAGGGCAAAATGAGTCACTGCTAAGACTTCATTGACTGGATAGTGATTTTATTGATTCTAGTGGGAGCTGGAGGTAAGAAGGTTAAAAGCAGATATTCGTTTTATAGGTAGAATAACTCATCTATAATAATTTCTCTCATTTTTTCACGTAGATGATCTCTATTCCTTAAGTACATGTGCAGGAGAGTGAACTTAAGAAGTGTCTGCATCCCAAGTCTCTCCCCTCACTTTCTGTCCATACGCTTAGGCAGTTAAACCTTAGTATGTTCTTTCTCTCTCCTCTATCATATACAATGTGGAAGCCTTGAAGATGTAAATATAGACAAATCTGAAATTTAAAAAGTAATTAAAAACTAGTCCTATTATGCAACCCTTTAATTAGAAAGCCAAAGTTTTATAAATAATAGAAAGATAAATCCTCAAATTCTTTTTATATCCATAAAATGCATATAAATATTCTCTTAGTGTGAGTATTAAGACTGTTTCTGCTAATATTATAATTTAACCAAACATTCTAGAGCAATAAGCCTTTCCATTCTACAAAAGACCTAAACTTTTTTACTTCACAACATATCTCAAAGCAAAGGATTTATTCAAAAAATATACTTCTGTTATTCAAAGCTGTCTTTATATGCACTGTTTCTATAAATCCTCTATGTTTTGGGATTATTTATACACTTGCAAATGAACTTTGAATTCATGATTGATCAAACAGGCACAGCAAATGAAATTACCCCCAAAATACATGAATCAGAATAATTGTTTTGTTGATAATCTAAGGAAAATTGCCCCCAGCTCTTGAATAATCTGATAGATCAATAATGTATTAAGTATAATTTATTTTTAATCTATAGCACTATATCTCTGAGATTTGATGTCTCTTCTAATGTCATACATGTTTTATCACAAATAGGAAGTTTGCATAGATAAGCAAATAATAATACCAATGCAACAAGACTAGGCATCAGAATGGATGGAAACTAATGTATCAACAGGTTGATTTTAAATTAACTTTTTTTCCTGTTAGCAAAGATCTTAAAACAAATTTGACTGAATCTGAAATATCTACTTGGCTTGTATTTGTATGTATTCACATATTTACACTTAGACCTTTAATGTCTATGTGTATATGCATATATATGGCATGTGGTCAGATGTATATTGTCTTAATACCGATTAATTGCATGGACTTGTCTTTTCAATATTCATTTCATTTCAATGAGTTATTACTCTTCATATTGCAATGGAAATTTTTGGTGACACTCATGTTAGTATTATATTTTGTGCAATATGAGAGGGGTTTTTTTTATTTGTTTGTTTGCTTGTTTGTTTGTTTTGCCTAGCTTATAACTAAGAGAACTAGTCCTTAAATTAGAAGAAAGAATCACAAAGATTTCCAACCTTTCTTTGATTGAGAATTTAATATACCAACACATTCTACTGAGTTTTACTGATAGACTTGTTCAGCTTGATTCCTTAGGTACAAGTGGCAGAAAACTGCTTTCTGCAAGCTCCATTTTAGTGAGGGTGAAAAAATGAGTTTTTGGTCACTGAAGATGATCTGGGTTCTTCCAACAACTTCAAGCCCACTGTCAAAATCAACAAACTGTCAAGTTCAGCACGTAAATTGTCATTGTTTTATTCCAAATTAACACAGGGATACAACATTTCAAATTGCTAAGAATAATACTTATAGATATAGGATTGTTTGGATGATAGCAGCAGTATTCCTCCTGTGTGTAAATTTAGGTTTTTCTTTTCAACAATGCATGCAAAACCTTTTTTTATTTGTTTGAAAAATAAAACCTACATTTCTGGAGTTCTGATTTCTGTTTCAAAGAGTTTCTGTTTTCTAGATTAGAGATAATATCCATAATAATAATATACATATTTTTTTTCCAGTCATTACCATAAAAACTAATAAAATGTAGATTTAGTTCATCTAAAATGACATTTCATTTTTTAGATGAATTTGCACCTGTAATTCCAAATAAAGAAATTTCACCATGATCTGGATCCTGACATGCAAATATCTATAATCAAATAGGTAACAAAGACGTATAACAGAATTAAGTCTACTTTGATTTTTATAGAGTAAAATATATAAAATCTTTTGAGCATATGGAATTATCTGGTAATTTGATACAACTTTATCTATTTCTCATGCATCATTGCAAGACAAAATAATCCTGGGAGAAAAAGAAATGACAGGTGTTGGTTACTTAAAGCACTTATTGGTCTAATTCCGAATTGTAAGGAGAGTCCTTCTTAAGGACTAAATTTAGTCTGATCTCTTGATGTCTATGAGGCACAAACCCTCTAGGTTGAGATTCAGAACTTAGACTTCAGCTCTGAATCACCTCCTTGAGAAATCTATCTTTGATTAGAAACAGGTGTAGATTTTAGACAATAGAAGAGTAAAATTGACAATGGAGATTAAAATTAGCCCTTTTGAATTTTTTCAGATGTTAATTTCCACTGTTTGAGAATAAACAATGACCATCAGTCACTATGGAGAGTTCCGTAAAAACTCATTCAAAAATGTGGAAGTGTCCTTTCATTCTGCAGATTTGCCTAATGCTAATTATACCACATTTACTGGTACTTATTGAACAGAGTCATATATCTTCAGTAGTCTCACTGAAATCAAGGGATCTTTAAGTATTGGAGAAGTGTTGGTCAAATTGCAATTTTAAAAGTGTAAGAAGCTGCCTAGTTCTTCATAGAAAGCTTTTGGAAAGGAAACCCATTCTAATTAGAATCAGTTCTGACTTTACATATATATATTTATAAACTCTATGAATCCTTGGCTCTTCCATCCCTGCTTCAAACAGTCAGACTGCTTGCAGAAACAACATGTCTTTGTTCCTTAGAGATTTAACCAAGTCTTATTCTCTATATTGGGATTCTCTATTAGATAATAATAATAATAATTATATAATAATTATTATTATTATCTCTACAATTGTTGTGTTGCAGGTACAGGATTATGATTTTCAGGTGGGAGATAACAGATCAACTTCAAAGAAGAAAGATTTTTTGTTCATGTAGATGTTCTTAAGAAGCAAAAACAACTGCAACAAGGGAAAACTTTCAAAAACAAAGAGGTCATCAAGTTTTCCAAAGTATTTTGTAAGATATCAATATATTCTTTTAAAGGAAGTAGAGGACATATTGTAATGATGCAAAACTGTACATTGGGTCCTTAGAGCCCTGTAGGAAAGAAGTACAAAGTACAGTCTTTTACAGGTGTTACAGTTTGATGGGGGAGGGAGGGCAAATTTGGTAAGAGATGAATCCCTGTTCATTCCAGCCAGTCCTCCAAGATTAGAGGGACTGAGGATGGCTAGACTCATCTCTTAGTAGGGATACCAAACACTGTGGTAACTATAGGTCCGACTCTGGCAGTACCGGATTCACAAATAGTCTGTCGACTGTTTGGTCCAATCACCTTCAAAACAAGTAGTTGAGTTCACAAATAGCACAATTTATTCAAATGCAACATTTACAAGGCAGGTTTAGGATGTCAGTATAGGACATTCTCTACTACAGCGTGAGGTTTTCAGCTAGTGCCTAGTGTACAAATGTGCAATTACTCACCCCACAAGACGGGAGACGATTTTCAACCTTGAGGAGTCTCCTTAGGCAGCATCCTGACCCAACAGGAGGAAAAGGGTTCAGCTTGTAGACTGATCCAGAAATTACTGATCCCTCACCTCTCTCTTCCTTCTTCCTTTTCCTTCTCTTCCTATTTCCCTCATCACTTTACCTTTTATATATTTTCTTTTACATTTAGGTGGAGCTTCAGAGACTCTAGTCATACATACATTTGCTATGGATTGGTTTAAAAGTCTCTTGGGTCAATCAAAAATCTAGAGAGCATGTTCAGTGAGGAGTGGTCATTCCTTGGAAGTAGGTAACTTTTGGGAGGGGGTTGTGCATTGGTATTATAATGAGATTAGAATGAGGAGAAGTTTGAGCAAAGTCCATCAGAAAGGACTGATCTGCCTCCATTTTTGGCCCAGTAGCAGACAACGTACTATGTGGCTTGTCAGCTGTGTGATACGACCAGGTTGCCACCTCTACAGGGAGAACAACAGAGTTTGGCCACAGTGTCTTATCTCCGCTTGAACTTCCATTCACTCATCAGCTGCAGGCACCATCAGGTTGCCATCTCTGCAGGGAAGCCAACAAAGCTTGGCCATAATGTCTCCTTTCTGCTCCGCTCTTCGTTTACTGTTAGTGTGTGCTAGGAGGGCAGACTGTGTTGCCCAGGGAATTGCGGAAAAGTAGATTCCATACAAACCAGCTTTCCTAGAGGTGGTAACTGCCTCTCACCTCAAGCAAGCCTCTATAATGTCATAACTTCTGTTAGGCCCTAGTTTTTCTCTAATTTTCCCCTTCTCGAGCAATTGCCCCACAACAGGAATCCCAAAAGAGCAAATCAAATGTTTTCCTAGAGAACATTGATACTGTCTTTTGAATGTCCTTTGAAGCGTATGCATCTGTTTTTACTGATCTAAATTTGGTCACAGTGCAATGTGAGAGCATTCTTATGTTTGTTCACTATTTAGTGCTTATGAGTCAATAAAAATTGGCAGTGTTTTGTTAAGGTAAAGGGAAACACGTATCACACTTAAACTGATCCTATGATCTAAGGCAGACTTCTTCAGTGTCCCTTTCCATCTGCAGAATTTCAAGATATCTCCATAAATTTACTGAACACAATTGGTGCCGCATTTGTCTTTAATGTGACTCACTCTTTCATCTATAATGTGATGTGTGTTTACAGCACCATTTAAGTTTGCTTGAACATCTTTCAGGTGTTTGAATTATTAGGATGTTTCCAAATAACATAAAAGCTGTACTTTATCTGCATTTCAGACTGTGACATTATCTCCTGAGCTAGAATTAAAATGTTTTGAGTCTTTAAAATCATAGTAACCAAAGAAAGAAGGAAAAAAATGTTAATTGTTTTCCTCAAAATGAAAAACTAGTTTTTGACAAGTTTGTCTCAGATCTTCAAGGATGAGACTAAAAATGTCACTGAGAAAATGACCATTTAAATTACATAGGTATGATGGACATGCAAAATCTTCTCTTAAGGTTTAATCCACAGAATTTCATACTAAATATAGACCTGAAATTTTCAAATTAACCAGTGTCTTGGTTACCTCAGTTTTGAGCTACCTAGCCTGTAACATCTCAAGAACCCTGATTCTGAAAGTGGAAGAAAATCCTGATAATGAGATATCTTTGAATTCAACAGACAAAGATGTAACTATTTTCAGTCAAATCACCTAAAAAAATTGCATTAGGTATAAGGAATGGTAAAGATCCTATTTTACACAGACTGAATAATAATTTTCTTATATTTATGTGATACTTTGTCCAATACAATTAATTCGGTATGATGTTCGTGTTTCCATGTACTTTTCCACAGAGTACATTTCTCATCCTATAGTGATTTCCATTTGCTTGGACTTACCTAGAGCTTTTCTAGCACAGTGATTCATTGCATGGTCTAGGTCTTGCCTTAAATAAGAGAAAAATGGAATGTCAGTTGTCCTGAACGTATGACCGAACTTAAATTTTATCATTAGCATGAAAGTGTTTATAATACATATTTTAAAGAAAAGTATTTTCTAAAATTTAGAGATTTAAATATGTCTTACTGACTAGCTCTCCTATTTTCTGAATGTTTAAACCTCTAGGCAGACATTTGTAATGTAGCTATTACATGTTTTAATAGAATTCAGTGTTGTTAGTACTTGTATTCTTCTGTTAGCACTTGAATTCTTCTTTTAGCAAATCAGTCATTTCCTGATTTTGACAGCATTAAATTTAACTAAAATGTTGCTATTAGTAGTATTAATCATATTTCTTTGAAGGCCAAATTCAACCCTCTCTTTCAATCATGCAAGCCCTCAGATTTTAACAAGGTTTACACCTAGAAGGAGGGCAGATTTTGGTCTCTTTTGATTAAATTTTATTTCTTATTCATATACTGTAATTTGCCACTCCCTATTGAAAATAACAAATAGCTAAATTTTGTATGTGAGTTCCCTTTTCTAGGGCATAACAGAGAGCTGTGACCAATCTGACTCTCTGGAAAGAGTGGTACTGAAACATACATATGTATACAAACATAAGTTTAATCTTTTCTTATCTCTATGTGTATATATATATATATATATATATTTATATATATTTTTTTTTATAGATTTGAAAATCATATCTATTTAATGAATAGATGCTTTTTCCTCAGTGAAAATACTACAAATTTTACTGTAAATCAAAGTTGCAGAAATCTTTAGTCAATATTTAAAGGGTAACATAAATCCAGTGTATATTGAGATGACCTGCAAGCTTTAATGATTTTGCCTATTAATTTTTTTTCATTGTTGATTATTATTAAAATTATGAATTGAAAATCAAACACAATACCATGGCTACATCTAGACAGATGGTTTCTTAGCATCTCTCTGATGCTGAATCTATTTACTGGTTTTGTATCATGCAGCCTGTTAACAGCCCCTAAAATGATATTCATCATTACAACAACCTCAGCTCAAACCTTTCCTTTCTCACTGTATTTGTAAGATGAAACCTCTGAGGATCCAAAGATTCCCAGCCAGAGGGATGACATAAAGCCATCTATATGCCTTCCAGAATGAGCATGCTGTAGAAACATTTTTAGTTGGAAATTCCATTTCCTTTTTGTTCCTTTAGTAACAGGTAGAGTATAGGGACCAAAAATCTGAGTCAGACATGAGAGTGGGACACAATACTTCAAGCAAATTTAAGCTCTTTTGAAAGGTTTACCTATTAAATCTTCATCATACTAAAGTACATAATAGAAAAATACTAAACTCACTTTCCAAAAGATAGGCTAGAAATGGATGAAAATTCAAAAAAAAAAAAAAATCCAAAGAATAAGTATGTGATGAAAATAAAATAATTTGTGTTCCTTAATAAATATTTCATTTTGAAGATGATATATTTTATTCTGCTTACAAGGCTGTGTTTGATGAGATAACTCCTACAACTATGTGCTTCATGTGCTTCTCCTGTGTCCAGCTCTTCCATGAAGGGTGTTTATGAAATCAGAAGCAGGAAACAAATGGGAAAATAAAACACTAAGAATAGCTGCATACCATCTAATATTAAGCTACAATTAAGCTACAAATTTGTATGAATATTCTGATAAGTGTTGGAAATATCTCTGTAAGACAAATGATCTTATTTAACTGATGTATGGGAGAACAATATGGATCGCATACTTAGATGGTGCTTGACCAGAATGTGTATCTGAAAGAGACAGTACACAACAGTGGTCACCCACCTGCTATGGTATATGGTCAGTAGTACAAGCCTGTAGTCACTGGGAGATTTACATATAAAAATGTAAGGCAGGAAAGTATCTGCTTAGACATCTTGACAAACAAAGTCATTACAAGTTAGGTTCATAAATCTTATGTCATTAATTAAAAAAAATGTATAAAACTTGTCAACTAGTAATATGTCCTACTGAGCTAATAAAGGAGAAAAAAAACCAATCAGAATGTAGTTCAAATTAGCAGAAAAGAAAGTTTTAAGATTTGAGAGATTTACTGACATATCATAATCTTCATTCATTTTTACATTCATTATTATATTTACATTTTTATATGCATACAATTACACTGCAATTTTTATCCTAGTTCATTAGCTAGAGAAATTCTTTCAATTGTTTCTATGTTAATTCACAGAGATTATAGTTATTCCCAGTGATGTTGCAGGTTAATTACCTCATAGGCTCCCTAATGATTGACTGCGAAAGAAAGCTCTGACCATAAGTAGGTATTATAATAAATATAAATAATAAGAATCTTTTTTTTAGAAATAGAAATGTCTTAGATTTCTTTTTCCCATATTCTGTGGTTATTTTAGGTGTCCGAGCTATCTGAGGTTAAGCAATAACCTCAGCACAGCATGAGCATGCCATACATAAATTTCCCAAGCTGCATGACAGAAGATGTAATCTAGGGAGACTCTTCATATGGTTTTCATGTTACTGCTTAGCATATCTATGTAATCTAGTAGATAAATCTTTTTTCTTCCCCTCTATCTATGTACTGGCGAAGAGAGAACTGATTGAATTCCTTCTCCCCTGCTGCTGAACTCTGTTAACAATCTGCTCATCTTTGTTTAAGCAAATATTCCTGTCATTTAAATTAATGGCAATTTTATGTACCATCTTTGCTTTACTTCAAAACCAGTAAGTACAGTTTCAATTTATTTGAATGTTTAGAGTTCTGCAATCTTCAATATAAAACGCCAAAGTTATGTAAAGGCATTTCTACATAAGTTCTAACTGAGTTCTTTTGAATAAGATTTACTTCCATTTAAAGTCCTCCTGAGTTCTGGATATTTTATGCTATTGTTAAGGGAAGCAAAGAAAAACTGAAATTTTCTAGCTCCAGACAACAGTTTAAACTATCTTTTGCACCTCATTAGGAGATCTTGTGAAAACATTTATAACACATCCATTTTCCTTTTGATAACTAAAATTCTAAATAGAATACCTACATAAGTATTTTAACATAAGTATGAAAAAAAAGTTTGAAAAATTACATTTCATAGAGGAATTTGTTATTTTAAAGTTAGCAAAATTCTACTAGCAGTTTTCCTGCTGCAGTGAACATTTATATGGATCTATTCATCCAACTGTTCTACTTGAAGTCTGAGAAGACTTACTGTGCAAAAATTTCTACAAAGCTACTATACATACACATATGCACATATTTGTATGTGTGAAAGTGTTTATCTGTGTATATAAACAACATTTGTTCATGCTCATCATGAAATATAATAATAATAATAATAATAAATGTTTCAGTGTCATATTGACAAAAGATTCTTGTGCTATCGTAAAATCTTTGTGATATGTATAATCAATTTCAGGGAGCTATTATAATTTTGTCCACTGAAGTGAAACCTCCTGAACGTTTTCACAGAAGTATATTTCTAAATAGATGGTTCTATTTCAAAGCAGTATTTTTAAAATATTGCCTTATCAAGAGGAATGTTGCAACTGCATTAGTCATATCTGTCAGTAACTCTCCCAGTTTTGTATCATCTACAAGCTTGCTGAGGGGCACTCTGTGCCTTCAGTTAGATTATTAAATAAAATGTTGATTTTCATTTATCGTACTGCAGTATTGCCCCTTGGGATTCTCCACAAGTTGCAGGTCTCCAGCTGGACTTCATGCTGATTGTCACAGCCCTTTGAGCCCAACAATTCAACCAGTTTTCAGTTCCTCTCACTGTTCACTTATCCAGATCTTATTTCATCAGCACTTCCTCCTCTTGAGTAGTCAAGATTCAGCCTTTAAAAAAAAAAAAAAAAAACCCAAGAAATTACTCATGAACTACTATTGAATCAGGAACTAAAGAGAATTAAGAGTCTTAAAACAGAGCCATTCTTATTGACAGGATTTAGCAAAGAGTACTTTATCAGTCACTTACTTTTCATGCTGTTGTGCCTCTTGAAATCCAAGTAACCTTTCTGAAGAGTACAGTAACTGGTTTCCTTATCTCATTATTAATTTCAATAGTGTGAATCTTTTGGAAGTATATATACTTCATACTTCACTGAAGTTAGTTATACTGAATATCCAGGTGTAAATATAACTAGTGGGAAAATATTTGATTGGATTTAAAGATAAAGTCTGAGAAAATAGGATTTTTGCTAGTTTTAAATTCTATTTCAAGGTTTTGAAAAAGGCAGAGTTGAGAAGAACGCCAAAGGTTGTGGATAAAATGTATGCGAGTGGGAAACAACTTGAAAACTTTGCATCAAGATATTCTGATTGAACAGATCAAGTAGTTACATATGCAAATCTGAAGTGTTTTTTTTTTTTTTCCATCTGCATTCAAATACAAGTGCAAAATGGCAGGTGTTGGCATTATCAATGCAACTTACACCTGTA
This sequence comes from Nothoprocta pentlandii, assembly GCA_013398315.1. NCBI lineage: Eukaryota > Metazoa > Chordata > Aves > Tinamiformes > Tinamidae > Nothoprocta > Nothoprocta pentlandii. Next base: position 155,251 of record VZSG01001076.1, on the reverse strand, counting down.
AAGAAGCCCATTT
>VZSG01001076.1:116043-145366 GCA_013398315.1 Nothoprocta pentlandii | reverse complement strand
TACAGGTCTCCAACTGGACTCCGCACCACTGACTGCCACTCTCTGCACCCTGCCATTTAGCCAATTCCTAATCCACCTCCCCGTCCACTCATCTATCCCACACCTTCGGAGCTTGCCCAGGAGGATGCTGTGAGGGACCGTGTCAAAAGCCTTGCTCAAGTCCAGATAGATGACATCCACCTCTCTGCCCTCATCTATCCAGCTAGTCACTCCTTCATAGAAGGCGATCAGGTTAGTCAAGCATGATTTCCCCTTGGTGAATCCATGCTGGCTACTCCTGAGCACCTTTTTCTCCTCCATGTGTCTGGAGACAGCAGACCAGATGAGCTGTTCCATCACTTTCCCAGGGATGGAGGTGAGGCTCACCGGCTTGTAGTTGCCCGGTTCCTCCTTCTTGCCTTTTTTGAAGACTGGAGTGATGTTGGCTTTCTTCCAGTCCTCCGGCACCTCCCCCGTTCTCCAGAACCTTCTGAAATTCATTTCTACTCTGATTTGTTCTAGAGAAAACTAATTCAAAAGCAGCTAGTTAGTTACTAGATCCAATATTAAAGTGTCATTAAGAGCAGAAAGCTAACCTGAATCTCATTTGTATCACTGAAGATTTCCCAGCATCTCCTGCTGCAGATTTTCTCTTCCCAGTCCTTTGTACCAAAAGAGTGATTTGCAGTGCTGGATTGCTATTTCAATGGAGACCTTAAGGAACAAGGTGTTAGTGCACTCTGGAGGACTGAGTATGGAGAAGTATGGACTCAGGACTAAGGACTGAGTATGGAGATTCTCTGTGCTTTTTGTGGAATCATGGAATCATTATATTTGGAAAAGACCTTTAAGATGACACCTGTCTTCCTCTCCTCCTCATCAGCATAGCATACTCCAGGGGCAGGAGAGTGCTTTTCACCTGATGTGACTTCTCTTTTCAAAATGTCAAAAACACTGACAGTATAGACTCCTGCATATTCAAAGCCTTTAAATAATTTTAGGCAATTCCACCGCTACCATACCTCTTGCAGTTTTCAGAGAGGACAACAAAATCCAAGATGACTTAGCTGAGTACTAGGATCCTAAGCAAATATACAGGAAATTTGTGCAGGCTTACTGTTTATTATTCTGTATTTTGTATCAATCTTTAAACAACACAGTGAAGAGATATTAAGTACATAGTTTTCAAATAATGCACCAAAGATACCGTATCTGCTTAGCTGATTAGATTTTTTTTTCACAAAATATTTGATGTCTACAAGGCAACCGCATGCTTCACCCAGTTTAACAACTTTTGTCTCAATGCAGAGTTTCTCTCTCACAAACCAGAGTTTTTTTCAGTACTTAGAAATATGTCTAGAACTACTTTTGATTTTACATACTGAGTTATGTAGAGTAAAAGGCTAACAGCTTGTAGCTCTGTTTCAAAACAACATTGTTTGCAGATGGCATCTTCTGTAAGTTGCAATTTTATCAGTATACAAGGCTCCTAAACCTCTCTGCACTGTTAAAATGACTGATTCATTTTGTTGTGATTAATCAATACAATCAAATAAGTCCTGTTGTAAAAGGATTTGAGGTACATATCAAAAAGAAATTCCAGTAGAAACTGAACAAAACAACAGCATATAAATGTATCTGAGCAACCAGAGAGCAAAAAAAGCTGCATAATATGGTGGGAGGGAGACATGGGAAGAAAATCAGAAAAACTCCCCCAAACTTTACACAGAATTACAGAGATACATTGTACCTGTAAAGAATAAAAACAATAGTAAAACAGTTTGTATTTCACGTGACAAAAAACATATCGTTACCCATTCCTCTCTGTTTGTTAATGTGAAGGAAAAAATAAATAAAAGATTATGATACATAATTTAAAAGTGAAAAATATTTCTTTTTTATTGGGAAAATACTTTTCTATTTGAGGAAAAAGAAACGTACTCTATGTTTTGTCTGTGCAGTTCATTGTCTGTGCTTTTAACTACAGATTTATTTCCTAAAGAAGATTTGTATAAGTTGTATATGATTCTGCTATTACTTGTTCATATGCTTGATAAAAAAATAGTGAAGAATTACGTAGATACTTACCAGCATGTAAATGAAAGAGTATGCAGAATGTGAATATGGGAATAAGAAAGCATCTCCTGTGTGCTCATACCGTCAATAATCACATTAGCAACAGCTTGAATTTAGAAAGTGTTTTATGTATGAAGATATACAGTGTGACCATTTTAATGCATTTTCTAGGAAGAAACAAAATGAAAGGACTGTAGATAATTGCCATGGCATACATGACATCAGACTTCCCACAAGTAGAGGTTAGTATTTTTTTCCTTATTTTCCTTATTCAGTTAGAAGCAATAAATACATTTCACTGTTGTCAGCATTTTTCTGCTATTTCATAGAGATTTTTAGTATTAATATTTTTGGGGTGTAAACTGGATGTTGTATGACTAGTCTTTACCATGCTGTCATTTATGTAATGTATGTAATTACCTGAAGGAAATAACTGTCCTAAGGATTTAAATAAAATGCTTTTTAAACTGGGCACCTAAAATACAAAATATACATTTCCTAACTAGTATGACTCCTATTTCTATTCCCACATCTAAGGTATGAAGTTTTAGACTTTGAAAGTATTCAAGTGCATGTTTTTACATTTTTCTTAATTAAAGTCCAAACTATATATGAAAACACTCTATTATTCTGTTGAGAGTCACATTTGAATGCTTGGGCTTGAAAATTCTATTCTAAAATTTTCACTTGGTACTGTAGAGGGCAATCTTGCTGATGGTTAGTGGTACTCCTGAAAGATATCACCTTTGACAGACAACAGTTCAGATGATTACTTCTTTTTCATCTCTCTCTCTTCTCACCTGCCTTCAGTAACACAGTCTGCAGTAGATCATCAGTCTCTCCTGCAGTATATATAAACTCTCCTGGTGTGATCAGTCCAAAGAATTACAGAGACTGCATTTCAGCCTAGTCTCTGCAGTTACTGTCTTTTGATGATATCATTGTTACCTTTAACAGAGGAGATACTCTTTTATGCATCTGCCCTAACTTACCGTTTAGAATTAAAGAAAAATTAAGATACGAAGAGATCCCTGAAGATTACCTAATTTGTTCAAACTAGAAAGGAAAGAATCACCTCCTTTGACCTGCTCACAACTCTCTCTAAATAGAGATCTTCTTTTGGCCTTCCTGGCTGCAAGGGTTCATTGCTGGCTCATGATCAACTTCTTGTGCACCAAGATCACAATGTCCTTTTCTGAAAAGCTGATTCTGAAAAGCCCCTAGACTGCACTAGCACATGGGGTTCTTTTCCCTGTGTGCAGGACTCTGCACTTGCCTTTGTTGAACTTTATAATGTTCCTTTCTGCCCATCTCTCCAGCTTGTCAATGTGTCTCTGAATGGTATCACAAGATTCCAATTTATGTCACAATTTTATATTGTCAGTGAACTTGCTGAGGTTGCATTCTGTCCGATCATCCAGATCATTACTGAAAGTGTTAAACATTATTGGGTCCTGTATTGACCTCTGGGGTACACTGCTAGTTAGTTGGCTCCAACTGGATTGAATATCATGATACTTGTTACAACTCCGAGCTCTGTCATTCAGTCAGTTTTCAATTCACATCACAGTCTACTCGTCTGGCCCACACTTTATTAGCTTATCTATGCGGATTTTATGGGACATGGTGTCTAAAGCTTACTGAACTCATCATCTACAGCTCTCCCCTCATCTGCCCAACCAATCATCCCATCAAAGACAGATATCAGATTGGTTAAGCATGATTTGCCTTTTTGTGAATCCATACTTACTATTCCTGCTTAAATTCTTTTCCTGCAAGTGCCTGGAAATAGTATCCAGGATTAGTTGTTCCATATATGTGTAGAATACAAAACCTTTCATAAAAGTACTAACTTTATGAGAAAAAAAAATCAGTCTGCATATTGTTATTTTTACAGACTTTATAGGCCTTTTTAGGGACTTCAATAATTCATCTTAAATTAATATATATGTTACATCTTTTTTTTTAACACTTTTTAAATTATTTTTTGTGTTATGGCTAAAGTAAACTAGCAATTTCTCTATAAACTCTATATCCAGAATAAGAGGGGGATTTAGAGGTAGAATGTTGAGATCTCTAACCCAATGAGACTATTGGTCTTTAATTTTGAGTTAATTTTCACTAGTCTCACTTAACTGCTAGGTTAAGTTCTCTGAATCATGTCAGATTAAGATTCTAATGCACTAAATAAACTGTATTTTACATGAAATTTTAGCATAAATTGGCTCCAATTCCAAATCCAAAATTTCATTCTAGAAAAATAATAAAGGATACATGTTTCTTCTCAAAATAAAAATGTAAATGGCAATCAGGAAGCCTGTATAAGATATGCATAGATCTGATCAAATATTTATAATTCACTTTCTACCCCCAGTCTATGTTAACAGAAGCTAAAGAAAACACCTCTCAAATATCTATGTATTAACATCTGTCATTTTAAAAATTTATGCTATTTTCAAAACATTTACAGTAGATATGCCCAGTTTTGTGATTGAGCAGTAACAAAATATTAATATAGGAAATTACAATAAATGTAAAGGGAAACCAAAGAAAACTAATATCCTATAGCATATTAGATTAACATATTCTTTAACACTGCACCTCTAGTCATAGTGTTATATTCTGTACAGTTTTATCAACTATTAATATATGGTTACTAAGTGTGATCTTCATGTTATCTACTACTCAAAATAAAGATATATTATTTTTCTTTATCACTTTTTGTTTAGTGTATATATTGGTTCTGAGATTATTATAGAGAAACAGGACCTTTTCCTTTCTTTTTTCTTCAATACTAAAAGCCTTTAACACTGCTTTGTCAGCTAGAGATTTTCCATTGGATATATGCCAACTTCTTAGAACTCCTTCACTGTGAAGATATTTCAGTCTGATTTACCTTTTAAATTCAGGATGAAAGCACAGTCTTTTGATGTAGCTGTAACTGCATATTGAATTGATGTCAGAGGTCAAAGTTCCAGGTGTGTTTCATTAATTTGATTAGTTTTATTATGTAAAGTGCCTTATGATACTTTTCCCAAGAAATGCAGTACAGACACTGGTGGTGTACTACTGTGTCTGAGCCAAAGCAGAAGAAGAGTATACAGAATATCCTGCTGTTTTTTGAGCATTCAGTCACAGAATGTCACTGAGAAAAATATATGAGTACCACACCAAATAACGCACAGAGCTATTTAAAAAAAAAAAAAAAAAAAGGAAAAATACTCTCGTATTTTTGTCCTAATTAGTTTCAGTCCCAAGGCAACCAATTAATTATAACTTCCCCTTCCAAATTCATTCAAGTCCTTCCGTTCCTCAAATCCCTTTGTTGGGTTTTAAATGTTCAATTTCATTGAAAACTTTGAATAGCTTGTAAACATTCAAAATTAGAGAAACTTCATTTAAAACAATTCTAAAACAAAAAATATTGGAACCCTTGAGTTTTGTTTGAAAGCACTAACTCTACCTAAAGTGATTAGCATGGGGAACCTGGCTCATGAAAAAGCAAACTGAAATAAAATTTTTAGCTGGAAGCAAATAAAAAAAAAGTTTTATCCCAATTATTTCTTACATGTCAAGTGTTATCACTACTTTTATTTCCAAAGACCCACTACTCCTGAAGTCTGGAGAGAGATGTAACAGTTAGTATACAGCAGACAGTTTTACTAATCATATCATTATTTTTCTACTTAAGTCTAATTCCACGAAGGACACAAATAACAGTAAGATTTAGATTTACTATCAACAAAGACCTCAGCCACAGCTGTAACACAGTAGATACCAGCATCTGCAAAAAGTGTTAAATTTAGCACATGGAATGATAAAGATCCATATTTGTGGTTTTTTTTTTAATGAACCAGGAAAATTTTGAAAGCATTAGGACTGAGCCATTATATTTTATAACTAATGATACCATACCCTGCTGGTAATACGTAGGGAACCTTTTTAGAGTTTACAAATTCAAAGAATTTGTTGGATAAAAAAAATAGCAAATAGGAGAGAAACTTTTTTTTGATAGTTCAAGTATAATGGCTAGTATGCATACTTGTAGGCTAATCTAGACCCTCTGAATTAATAGAATCAGAAGTTAAAATAATCTTGTTGTTTTTAGGTTACACTTGAAAGTTAGTCTACAGAAGCAGAACCATGAAACATCTCAGTTTTCTCCTTATTAACTAGTTCCGAAAGCAAGAAGGAAAGAATTATTTCACTCCTGTCTGCTTTCTTCCTTTCTACTTTAATATTAAAATAATAATAATAATAATAATAATTATAACAACAGCAACAACAACAACAACAACAACAATAACAATAACAATAACAATAACAATAACAATAACAATAACAATAACAATAACAATGTAGAACTCAGTATTCAATCTTACTTAGAAAGTATTTGATAACACATTACAGTTGGGTCTTCTGAGAATAAAAAAAATACTTATTTTTTAGTATCTCTTACTCAGACACACAAACACACTCACATATATCTTCTGTTTAAAATCCTTTACAAAATTCAAATTCCTTTAGACTATTCTAGTACAATTATTTAGGAAGATTCGGGAAATATTCTGTTAATTGAGCAATAATAGCACTGGTAAAATCCTGCTACATTTATCTGAAGCTCTCAAAGTGAAAAAATTTAGTTATAGTGTTCCCCTGTAAAATCCTGTAAAATAATTTCCCACTATTTGCAAATTCTGACTGCTTCTGAAGTCTTCTTGCAGTTCTGAACTGAAAGGGTCTTCTTGAAGTTCTGAAGTTCTGGCAATCTGAAGTTTCTTCTGGTAAGTAAGATAGTTCAGTTACTTTTTAGAATGGTGGCCAAAAACATGTTACCGGAAGAAGACTTGAATGTCCTGTGTTTTTTCCCGCTTAATTTAGGTCTGCTGTGTTTCTGTCTGAGTTGTGACGAAGATCTAGGTACTTTAGATAAAAATGGTTCATTTCAGCATACCGCTGAATACTTTGTTCTAGTACAGTACACAAGTTGGTTTTTATAATCAGGTGAATAATTAAGTCACATTGAACTCAGAAGAGTTAGTAACATAATTTAAAATGATCATGTAGCTTGATATTTTGCAAAATTAAATCAGAGAAATTGGCACCTAACACACAATCTTTTGTCAAATTAGAAGGTAAGAAACACAATTTGAAAATCGGTAGTAAAAAGAGATTTACTCAGTCTTATGCTACTTACATTATTTATTTATATTAATGGAATTCATGGATACATAAAACACTTTAGTATTTTGCTGAAAATATGATGGAAGGACAGAATTAAAAGTAATAAGCTGTTATGTTCTGTGAAATCTGCAGAAAGTCATTATTAATACTATTAGAAACATTCTACTTCAAAACATTCAAAATTTCAAGATGAATTAGGTATATATTTACCACTAAGTATGTAGCATATTATAGACTGTAAAAGAAATTTTAACGAGCTTAATAATTTCTCCTCTCTTTCAGAAAATGGACCTCATTATAAATAGGACCTACACTTACTTGTAACGTAACATGGGACAAATCTCATTAATGATATTAAAAAATTATCTTAGCAGCAAAATACTAAACATAAATCATTGAATTTTTGTCATAGAGAAAAAATTAACATTACATTCACAGTCAGTGGTGTTTGCATGTCTTAACTGTTTTTTTTTACCAGAAATGGCAACAAACAGGCAAAAAGACAAGCATACAGCTTATATTAACATTTTTTTTTTAACAGATCTGCATTGTACTTAAATGTGGCATATGAAAGCATATGAAAGATACAAATTCTTATGAAAATCTTTAAGAATAATCAAAAATTCTCTCATTGGAGACAAAACTCCATGAACTGAAATTTTTGCTTAAACTCTTAAAATGATCTCTTAATCTTTTTTTTTTATACATAGTTGAGTGCTGTGTTAGTGTATATTCAGAAGATGTGTTCAGAAAACTGTAGTTTGTTTCAGTTTTCACTGAAGCATGATAATATAGATCTAATCATTGAGTTTGTGGCAAATCTGTGGTCAAAAAAACAAAGATGGATGGGAGCAAAAAAAATTGAAAATTACATCTAATTTTGGCACATAACTGAGGTACTGAGCATTTCACATTTTGTTGGAAACTGGAACATCATCTACATTCTGACACTATTTGGGAAATGGGCCCCTAAATAATGTGTTTTATTGACTTCATATTAGAAAACATGCCCTATAATGAGTCTAAAAAGCAAAGTTTCTTCAAAAAGTGATATAATATACCTTCCACAGAAGACTATTTGGGATGTTCGGCTTGATCTTTAGACAAGGAAAATATTTGTTCTCAAAAATGTTTTGTCATATGCATGTCCCATGTTCCTTAAGAACTGCTTAACAAAATCATGAACTTACTTAAAGTTCAAAGTTTTTACTTTGTTAAAATATTTTTTCCTTTACAAACATATATCTGCAAAAAATTTCAAGCTCAAGAATAAAAATGGACTTCAGCTTGAGATTGGACACTGTTTTCCTTCAATATTTACACATAGATTTCATGCTTTTTAACTTCTTTATTAAAAAAGAAAATGCAGTTTGTTTGAAAATGCAGTACATACTTGAAAGATCTTCCAGGCTGACAAAAGGATTTAACAGTCAGTTTGAAGATGCACTTGCTGCAGATACAGTGGAGTGTTATGTTCTGCAATTAATACTAAACCTATAAAAGTTGATGTTTTAGTGTATAGAAAAAGGATGCCCTTCCCCTAGAGATAAAATGTCATCAAGTACCATCTGTGTTGTCTATATATTTAACCATAAATCTTTGTAGTATTTATCAGAGATTTGTATTTCAAAATAGCTAATTTTCATCTTAAACTTAGTCACACACTAATTTCCTTATTTCTTTCTTTCTGAGAAGTCTGATGTAACAGCCACTTAAAGAAAGGATGTGGGCCCTGTCCAGATCTAAATAAGTTAATCTCTTTGCGTATGGGAACCTAGAATCATGAAATACAGTGATTAGAAAAAGCAAAATCCTTCATACAACAGAAAGTACTAAAAGGCCAGTAGGAAGTAATGAGGCAAAGTTCACAATGAAATTAATATTAAACATAATAAAACATCAATGGCCAAATTAGCATGCAGGTAGCGGAAAAAAATAAATATTGCAGACCTAAAATTCAGTCAACTTTTTTTAATTATTTTTATTTTTTTAATGTCTATTAAAGGTACTATATGAGATTAGCACAATATTGATGGCAAATGAAATATTGAAATATACTAGTTGACTGTCATTAAGAACATTCTTATTTTATGATATATCTATTACATCATCTGTGTATTACCCAGCTGATGAGTTAATGAGTTTTCAGAAGGTGGTATCTCATATAGAATCATAGAATCATAGAATGCTTAAGGTTGGAAGGGACCTCCAGAGGTCATCTAGTCCAGTCCTGCACATGGATGGCACAGGGCTGCATCCAACTGGGTTTAAAGATCTCCAGAGAAGGAGACTCCACAACATCTCTAGGCAGCCTGTTCCAGTGTTCTGCCACCCTCACTGTTAAGAGATTTTTCCTTAAATTCCTGTGGAACTTCTGATGCTTCAGTTTCTGGCTGTTTCCTCTAGTCCTCCCGCTGGCCACCACTCAGAAGAGGTCAGCCCCATCCTCCTCACTCCCTCCCTTGAGGTATTTATACACACTGATCAGGTCCCCCCTCAGCCTTCTCTTCTCCAGGCTGAACAGACCCAGCTCTCTCAGCCTTTGCTCATAAGGCAGATATTCCAGGCCCCTGGTCATCCTTGTAGCCCTGCGCTGGACTCTCTCCAGCAGCTCCACATCCCTCTTGTACTGGGGAGCCCAGAACTGGACGCAGTACTCCAGATGTAGCCTTGCCAGGGCTGTGTAGAGGGGGATGATCACTTCCCACGACCTGCTGGAGATGCTCTTCTTAATGCACCCCAGGATCCCGTTGGCCTTCTTGGCCACTAGGGCACACTGCTGCCTTATGGTCATCTTGTCATCCACCATGATGCCCAGGTCCCTCTCTGCAGGGCTGCTCTCCAGAAGGTCATTCCCCAGCCTGTACTGGTGCCTGGGATTATTCCTCCCCAGGTGCAGGACCCTGCACTTGCCCTTGTTGAACTTCATGAGGTTTCTCACTGCGCAGTTGTCCAGTCTGTCCAGGTCCCTCTGGGTGGCAGCACAGCCCTCAGGGCTATCAGCTACTCCACCTAGTTTGGTATCATCAGCAAACTTGCTGAGGGAGCACTCCAGCCCTTCATTCAGGTCGTTAATGAATAAGTTGAACACGACTGACCTCTGCGGTCACCGCTAACTACAGGCCTCCAACTACACTCAGTGCCACTGATTACCACTCTCTGCACCCTGCCATCGAGCCAATTCCTAATCCACCTCCCCGTCCACTCATCTATCCCACACCTTCGGAGCTTGCCCAGGAGGATGCTGTGAGGGACCATGTCAAAAGCCTTGCTCAAGTCCAGATAGATGACATCCACCTCTCTGCCCTCATCTATCCAGCTAGTCACTCCTTCATAGAAGGTGATCAGGTTAGTCAAGCATGATTTCCCCTTGGTGAATCCATGCTGGCTACTCCTGAGCACCTTCTTCTCCTCCATGTGTCTGGAGAGAGCTGCTCCATCACTTTTCTGGGGATGGAGGTGAAGCTCACCGGCCTGTAGATACTCGGATCCTCCTTCTTGCGTTTTTTGAAGACTGGAGTGATGTTGGCTTTCTTCCAGTCCTCTGACACCTCCCCCGTTCTCCAGGACCTTCCAAAGATGATGGCAAGCGGCTCGGCTATGACATCTGCCAGTTCCCGCAACATGTTTGAGGTCCAGTAGCCCACCTCTCCTCGTCGGCTCCTCCACAACCTGCGTCAAAAAGTTGTCATCGACACACTGTAGAAACTTCCAGATTCATTTGTGCCTCGCTGTGTTATCTTTCCAGCAATAGAAAATTGAGAGAGAATTGCATGAGAAAGGGGAAATTAGGGAAAAACTAGGACCTAACAGAAGTTATGGCATTACAGAGGCTTGCTTGAGGTGAGAGACCCTTAACACTTCCAGAAAAGTTGGTTTGTATGGAATCTACTTCTCCACGATTCCCTTGGCAACACGGTCTGCCCTCCTAGCCCACACCAATAACAGTAAAAAAAGAGTGGAGCAGAATGGAAACACCATGGCCAAACTGTGTTCACTTCCCTGTAGAGGTGGTAACCCGATGGTGCCATGCAGTTTGAGGGTGGAGCGGAGGGAAGACACTGCTGCCATACTCTGTTATACTCCCTGTAGAGATGGCAAACTGGTCGAACCATGCAGCTGATAAGCCACACACTATGATAAGATATCTGATGGTGGGCCAACAATGGTGGTAGATCAGTCCCTTCCAATGGACTTTGCTTAAACTTCTCATTCTCATCTCACTATAATACCAATACACAACCCCATCCTAGAAGTTATCTGCTTCCAAGAAATGCTGTTCTTCACTGAGCATGCTCTGTAGATTTTCAATTAACAATCAATAACTAAAGTGTGTTCATCTAGTGTCTCTCAAGCTGAACCTGAATGTGAAAGGAAATATATAAAAGGTGAACTAAGGAGAGTAGTAAGAAGGAAGAAAAGAAGAAAGAAGAAAGGAAGAAAGAAGAGAAGGAGGAAGAAGAAAGAATGAGGAAGAAGGGAAGGAGGGAAGAAGGGAAGGAAGAAGGAAAGGAAGGAAGGACGAAGGGAAGAAGGAAGATCAGTTGACAGACTGAACCCTTTTTCTCCGTCTGGTCAGGACACCACCTGAGGAGACTCCTCAGAATTGAGAGCCCTCTCCCATGTTCTGCGGTGAGTGATGATTGCACATTTGTACTCTAGGCACTAGCTAAGGACCCGACACTGTAGGAGAGAATTTCCTACACTGACATCCAAAACCTGTTCTCTGAATGTTGCATTTGAATAAATTGTGCTATTTGTGAACTTGAGTACTTGTTTTGAAGGCAATCAGACCAACAAACAACAAATGTGCTCTTTCTGATTTGGTCAGATGAAAAGCTATAAACCTGTATAATTTTCTCCTGAAACCATCAACTTGTCACTGAAACTAACACAACTGCAATGTTAGTGCCTGTTCCTCAGACCTCCAAAACCAAATATAGGTTCACAGAATCACCAGATCTCTAATCTGAGAGGCATCAGCCTTTCCTTCCACTTTTGTATTATCTGTAAATTTGCTCAGGATACTTTCGGTCTCATCATCCAGTTAAGAAGATATTAAAAGTATTGGCCTGATTGTCAACCCCTGAGACACACCATTAGTCACTGCTCTTCAGCTGGATTTCATGCCACTTATCAAAGCCCTTGAAGCCCAGCAGTTCAGCTAGTTTTTAATGCACCTCACCACCCACTAGACTATATTTATATCAAAGTGTCAGTGAGCATGTTACTGGAAATGGTGAGAAAAGCTGTGTTACAACCAATATAATCACAAGCACTGCTCTTCCCTTATTAAGAAAGTCATTTCAAAGTGGAAGGCTATTTGTTGGGTGAGGCACGACTGCCACTTTGTAAATTCAGGCTGACTGCTCCCAAACACCTTATTGTCCTACATATGCTTTGAAAGAATCATGTAATCACACAGAATCAAAATTATTGGTATATTACCTTTCCAGGGACTGAAATGATCTGATTGACCTTGTTCATTTTTGACCTCAGTACCTTGTATTTCAGGAAGTTATCATCAATGCACTCCAAAAACCTAGATTGTTCCAGCATATAATATACTTAAAATGCTTCAAGAAGGCTGGAGATATTGATTATGAAGCTTCCTCCAGTTGTCCAATATAGGAAGACATCATCCACTTCTTCAGAAATGAAAAAATCTAGCCTCTGGTTACTGAAGCAAATACCAGAACACTAATTCTCACTGGCTGCATGCTTTCCAGTGAAAAAAATCACCGAATTAAAAAAAAAAAAAAAAAAAGAAGAGAGAAAGAGACAAAGAGAAAGAGAAAGAAAAGTAAAATAAAATAGAAAAATATGTTATACAAAAGCAAACAAGAAATCTTACTTTTGTTGTTTTTTTTTTTTTCTTGTGGTTGATTGAGAGCCCCAGGAAAAAAATTCTTCAAATGAAACACAGATTCTCGGAGGTATGAGTCAGTTCAGATTAAGGCACTATTTGAGATGTCGATTGATATACTGAGCATCTACTTTTGGAACTGGTGACATATTGTCTGTATGTTATTTAATATCTGTCTATTGGCTATGAACGGAGTTCATAGCCAGAATATCTGAAGATATCTTAATTTAGAGCTCCCAGTCTCAGGATGGTGTCAGATATAATGTGGATTCCCACTAAAACTTTCTCTCATTTGAGGTACTTGTAGGAATTTAATTTATCTTTGCAATCTTCTAAACTAAAATAGCAGTCAATCAGCTCAAAAGATAATGAAAGAAATAGATAAACAAACATATATATACATTCTGGATTTAGAATGGTTCAAAAATTTTGATGGCCTGGAAATCAAGTTTTCATTATGAAAATAAAATATTTGATAAGTAACATCTAAATACTAAAAATGCAGTGTAAACAAATAAGAAAAATTGTGATTAGGCATTAAATTATAACACAACTAGTGGGACAAAATAAAAATATATAAATATAATTATTATTATTGTGTACGAAAAGCTATGTACACAAAAGTAGCACAGCACTATGGTAGATGTAAAAGAAAAAGGAGAAGACTACAAAATTGATCTATGAGAAATCTATAGAGATCAGAGTATTTTCTCATAAAGGATAACTAATTATAGGGGAGAAGGACTAAAGAGAAAGGAAAAAAGAAAACACCTTCAGCAATAAAAAAATCTTATGATTGTTGTTTCTTAGCTCATATCTCCCAGTGTAAACATGGAATTTGTATCCATTTGAAAATATTATGAAACCAGAATTTGAAACAAGACATAGACAAATGCAGAAGAAGTAGTGGGTGATATTGCACCAAAAATCAAGAATTGTCAAAAAATCCCATAAATTATTAATTAGCAAAAGCTAATCTTCTGTCCTTCCATCCTTCTGTCCTTCCATTCTCCTTTCTTTCCCTTCCTTCCCTTGTTTTCTTTCTTCCTCCTTAATTTTGTACATAGTTTGAGCTATCTGAAAGCAAGTCTCCAAAACAGGCAGCTGTTCAGAATACATGGAAAGAGAACAAGCATTTCCAATGGGAATCACATGAAAGCTTTCAATGCTTCTTTTCTCCCTGTTGAACTTCATGGAGAAAAATGTATTACTACCTTGTAGGAGCAGCAAATAGTCAGGTATTGGGCAGAGAGGAACCTCATGAGGGTCCTGCACCTGGGGAGGAATAACCCCAGGCATCAGTACAGATTAGGGGTCGACCTGCTGGAGAGCAGCTCCACAGAGAGGGATCTGGGAGTCCTGGTTGACACCAAGTTACCATGAGTCAGCAGTGTGCCCTCGTGGCCAAGAAGGCCAATGGGATCCTGGCCTGCATCAGGAGGATGTTGCCAACAGGTCAAGGGAGGTGATTCTGACCGTCTACTCAGCTCTGGTGAGGCCACTCCTGGAATACTGTGTGCAGTTCTGGGCTCCCCAGTATAAGAGGGAGCTTCTAGAGAGGGTCCAGCGGAGAGCGACAAAGATGATTAAGGGAATGGAACATCTCTCGTATGAGGAGAGACTGAGTGAGCTGGGCCTGTTTTCTCTGGAGAAGAGAAGGCTGAGAGGGGATATGATTAATATGTATAAGTTCAGGAAGGGAGAATGCAGGGAGGAAGGGGACAGGCTGTTTTCACTGGTGGCCAGCGATAGGACGAGGGGTAATGGGCATAAGCTGGAGCACAGGAAGTTCCGTCTTCAGGTGCGGAGGAACTTCTTTACTGTGAGGGTGACAGAGCCTTGGAACAGGCTGCCCAGGGAGGTTGTGGAGTCTCCTTCTCTGGAGGTCCTCAAAACCCGCCTGGATGCCACCCTGTGCCACATGCTGTAGGTGTGCCTGCTTGAGCAGGAAGGTTGGACTAGATGATCTCTAGAGGTCCCTTCCAACCTTGAATATTCTGTGATTCTGTGATTCTGTATATAATATATAATGTATAATGTATAATGTATAATGGAAATATAAAATTATAAATAAAATTTATATTTTTTATAAATAATTATAATATATATAGGTTTTTTTTCTTTAATATGAAAAAGTTTGAAAAACTTTTCAAAATGACAGCATGTGTTATATTTCTGGGTGTTGGTGGTTGAATGTACATTTATTCTTACATTGATATGCAAACAATGTTTCAGAAGCTTAAAATAATTGATTAACAAACAAGAGAAAGAATGTGTATCCTGGATAATTTCTGTGAGTTCTTGAATAGGACACAGCGATTTTAACAGACTAACTTAACTCACAATATGAGGGAAATAGATAGATGTGAGTGGTGAAGATGAACACCAATTTCATTACCAGTTGAAAGCTTTGGAAAAAAAAAAAAGAAAAAAAATAAACAGTAGTGAGCAAAATCAAAGAGTCAATCTAAAGAAGAATGAGAGAAGAACACAAAGAGAAAGAGAAAGAGAAAGAGAAAGAGAAAGAGAAAGAGAAAGAGAAAGAGAAAGAGAAAGAGAAAGAGAAAGAGAAAGGAAGCTCCAGACACAAGTCCAGAAAAGAAATCAAACAAATCGTAAAAGTTTTATCCCCTATATTAGTTTTACACTAGTTTTATTTATTTATATAAAATATTTCTGAAGGAAGACTAATTCATTTCCAAGTAGATAAACTAAAGAGAATCAAAATGTAGAACAGTGTCCTGAATCAGTCAGAATCACAACAATCTAAATATTAGTTGTTATTTTCCTTCCCTCTTAATCTTTTATTTTCTTTCTGCTTTTTTTCCTGCATTATGTTTATTTTCTTTCCTTTATGCAAATTTATTATGATACTTTCTCTGACAGTTTGTATTTTTTTGTCAAAGTAAACTCTCAATATGATCAAACATTATTCAGATCAGAGCTATATTTTAACCTACATTTCATAGTTATTGAAAGTGAAACGTTTTAATTCGAAATAGAAATATATAAAATGCATAGATATTGTATGTGCATAAAACTTGATGCTTTGAAAATCAAGGTGGAACAGGTTTTTGGAGAGATAATTGCTGTTATTTATGGGAAATGGGTTCTCATTAAAAATAAAGGTTAAAGGAGGAAATCAGCTCCTTCCTGGCAAAGAAATTTGCATTTCTTTGTAAAGTGACAGCTTTCAATAGTAACCACATCTAAACTTAACTTTGCTGTATAATAGACCACATTCCTGCTTAAACTTTTTCAGGAATTAATAAAGGTTTTTTTTTTTTTTTTTTCAATTTAAAGCTGTCAATGCTTTGCCTCTTTCTTAAAATTAATCTTTCTAATATTGCTTTCTAATAGTAAAGAAAAATTCTTTCAGATATTTTATCACTGTGAGAGCATGAAATAAATACTTCTGGGTAAACATGGGTCTGACTGTAGATCAGTAAATAAAATTTGAATCTTTCAACTTGGCCATGCCGCGGTTGTGTGTGGGGGGAAGATAAAAAGGGAAAGCAGTGTATTTGTAATCTAAGCTATTATTTCTCCCCTAGTTTACATCCTGAGGTTAATGCTCTGATGAAGATATGCTTTTATAAGGAAAGGGAAAATAATTAAAGCAAGAGCTGCAATAAAGCCAAAGGAAGATGCATCTTACATTGCAAACAAGCTGCTGTAGGAAGTTCTTGACTCTGGTCCCTTTGGCAGACCAGACTCAAATCTACCTGAGAATTATAGACATGCATAATGACAGACCAGGTCATAAACAAAAAAGCAGAAAAGCTATGTCTCCAAAATTTTACTCCAATTTTTTTTTTTTTTTTTTAAGAAATATTTGTCTAGGCAAAGTTAATACAACAAAAGTTAGTAATTATAATTTGGTATATTCTTGATAGAAATATCCCATTAAATTCCTGCTTAAGGATAGGCAGAAGGAAGAAGTTTTCTGATGAAAGATCTGACAAATAGATAGATGGAGGATTCCCTGTCTAATAAATCATTTGCTTTATATATATAATTACACTTTTTGGATAATAATTTTAAACTATGTGTTCTTAATCCAGCTAAGTGTCAATTTGCAGACAGAGTAGATGAGATAATCTTCACTCACTTCCAATAGCAATTACTACATTGATACTTCCTACTATTGGAGAGTCCCTGAGCAGATGGTAAAAGCTAGATGAAATATAAATCATATCAAACAGACATAAAATCTGTAGAGAAATAAATGCAGGGAATAGCCTTTATTGAGGCTCTTTACTAAGCTTATCCTGAAGCACTTGCTTGAAGAGCTCTTGTAAAAGCACTATGTCAAAAGAGTCTTGAAAAAGTTCATGATTTGATTTTGTTTGATCCCATTCTTTAGATATTAAATGAGGATATTTTTAATCTTGCGATACTAATATATTTTACTTCTCTGTAGTTGTTTAACTCAAGGTGGAATATTCTTTTAGATAATTCTATTCTGATGATTTTCAGAAAACAAAACAAAACAACAATCCTGCAAAAAAAAAAATTACAAATTGGTAACAGCAGGTTGCTTAACACAAGGGAGCAAAACTCACTGAGATAAAAACAACTAAAACCTTCCAAACTACCGCAAAGCCAGCTCTCCCTGCATGAGATCTACCATGAGAGCAAATCTTCTAAAACTAACAGTTCATTCTCTTCTGTCTTTCCAAATGCATATGTTGACTTCAAAACAATTCTGCCCAAGAGAGATACAATAGCTGCTTTGATTATAAGTCACAAAAGAAAAGGTAACAGATGTATAAACATATTTCAGGTATTTATTAAATATCTGCTGAATTGTTAGACTCTTTTTGGCTCATTAATGAAATCTCCATGGATTAACCAACACCTTCATCTACAAAGGCACATGGAAGATTTGCATTTTCACCTTATGTGCACTTATTATCATTTCTTTTATATGTTACTAATTATAAATCTTTATATTTCTTTGCTCTTTTCTTCTTGGTAAGGGCTGACAGAATTGCTGACTGTATTAAAAAAAAAAAGGATATATAAAGAATAATCCACCCAATAAATACTTATAACTGTAACGTTCTTCAAACGGATCAAGGTTAAGAAGTATCAAATAATACTACAGCAAATAAATGACTCAGTTCTTAAAAAACGATAAGTCTCTGGAGAGTTTGTTCATAATATCAAGGCTAATTATGACCCCATGTCACATATGTTTAGAAATTCCTCGGGAATTTACTTCTTTTTATAATATGTCTTTGAATTTATTTGCAAACTGATAACAAAACTAGGAATTCTACACAGAAATATCTGATGCACACTCTGCATGTAATTTTGTTAACATTCCAAAGGGAACATTCTGAATTCCACTTTCTGTACTCATAAGTGCAGTATTTTAAAGTGCATAAAGCTCATAACGGAAGATGCAACTTCTGTTTTCATTCTAGTTTCCTGTACCTGGATCATTTTGTTTGATTTTGTGTTTAGGGGATAAAGGGAAAGTTTGATGCTAGATAAACATATTGTCTCTGAATCAGTTGCCTAAAAATATGATTCTTTTTGTGTGTGTGTGTGTGTGTGGTTTTTGTTTCTTTTGTTTGTTTGTCTTTGGGGTTTTTGGTGTTCTTATGTGGTAATAGTTTCAATGACCTTCAGCTGTTGCTGAAGAAGGATGAAGATATCTTTTGTTCATACCTACAAGCCCCATTCAGAATCTTAAGCTACCCATGAGCATCACAAATGACAGTAGGCGTTTTTATGTGAGTAACAGAAACCAGCTTGTAGAGTGGGATAAATTTTGAGACAAGGATTCCTACATTTAAGGATCTGTATGTAGAAATTTACATGTGTTGCAGGAATCTAAACTTCAATTGAACTCTAATCGGTACAGATAATGGAGACTAGATAGAAATATTGTCGATCCACCATCAGATTTTTCCTCTGAAACAAGCCAATTCATTTTCTAGCTATAGTGACTCTGGCAATGGATTTTCATAGACTAAAATTGTGGGTTCAAGCAATTTGCTTATTAGTAGGTGCATAGCTATGGGCAAATAAAGGTGAAATATTAACCTTTATACCTAGTTACCATGATGTCCAGGAACTCCTGCCTGCTTCAGATATGGCATAGACATACAAACATCAGCCTAAATATTGTGGGGGACACTCACTCGATACAATCCAATTATGTTAATACAATTTCCCAAAATAAAAAAATAATAATAATAATAATAATTAAAAAAAATGACAAAGATGAAAAAGACCTCCAAGCCACTTAATGATTTGCCCTTCTTCCACCAAAAAAAAATTGTTTTGCTATTTCTTTTACATTTCTTTTTTTTTTTTTTCAGGTGTGCAACAGGTGACTGAAAACAGTGATCATCCTAAGAAGACAGAGGAATGCTTATCATTTTGATATACGCAATATTTTAGCAAAAATCAGTTTGGTGGATCAATCATGCTCTGATGAGAAAGTAGACTAGAGGTAATTTTTTCTCTATAGACTTAGAAGCTAAAAATATCCAAGGTTTTTGAATACAATCAGAACAGCGTTGCCACAAAATCATCATGAGGCTGTAAAATAAATTTTGGGGCTCTTCTAGTCCTATTTCCCTGCTCAAAATAGGGTCATATAAAGCAGCTGGCTCAGGGACATGTCCAGTCAGGCTTGAATGTCTCCAAGGATGGGGACTCTACTGCTACCTGTTGCGGTTTGATGGGGCAAAGGTGGGGAGCAAATTTGGTAAGAGATGAATCCTCTTGCATTCCAGCCAATCCTCAAAGGTTAGAGGGACTGGGGAAGGATGGATTCAGCTCTTAACAGGGATAATGAATACTGTGCCAGCTATATGCCCGACTGGCAGTGTGGGATGCACCCGCAGTCTGTCAACTGTAAGTCTGATCACCTTCCTAGGAGCGAGTCGAGTTCCCCAATAGCATGATCGACTATTAGCTCGACTCTGGCTGTATCAGATTCACTGGCAGTCTGATGACCCTCAGTCCAATCACCTTCCTAGGAGTGAATTGAGTTCCCCAATAGTGTGATCAACTATTAGCTCGATTCTGGCAGTATTGGCTTCACCCACAATCTGCTGACTGCCAATCCGATTGCCTTCAAGAAAAAAGTGGTTAAGTTCATGAAAAGAGCAATTTATTCAAATGCAACATTTAGAAAAGAGATTTCAGATGTCAGTATAGGAAATTCTCTACACTGTGGGGTCCTTAGCTAGTACCTAATGTACAAATGCACAATCATCACTCACCCAGAAGATGGGAGAGGGCTCTCAATCTTGAGGAGTCTCCTCAGGTGTTGTCCTGACTTGAGGCAGGGGGAAGGAAGAGGTTCAGCTTGCCAGCTAATTCAGAAATTACAATGGAGTCCTCCCTCTCTCCTCTTCCTTCTTTCCTTCCTAGTTCTTCCCAGTTGTTTCTTCCCCACCTCCTAGTTCTTCCTTATTCTTACCCCCACTTAGTTTGCCTTTTATACATTTTCTTTTACATCCAGGTGGAGCTTGAGTGATTCTAGTCATATTTACTTTTGTTATTATTCTAGAGAGTATGCTCAGTGAGGAGCGGTTGTGTATTGCTATTACAATGGCATCAGAAGGAGAAGAAGCCTGAGCAAAGTTTAGCAGAAGGAACTGCTGTGCTACCATCCTTGGCCTATCAGCTATGTGGCACCACCAGGCTGCCACCTCTGCAGGGAGTACAATAGAGTTTGGCCACAGTGTCTTCACTCCACTCCACTCTCCATTCGCTCTTATTAGTATAGCCTAGGAGGACAAATTGTGTTGCCTAGGGAGAAGTGAATACCACAGATACCAACCAGATATCTGGAATTGATAACTGTCTTTCACCTCAAGCAAGCCTCTGCAAAGCCAGAGCTTCTGTCAGGTTCCATCTTTCTCCAAGTTTCCCCTCTTAACAAGCAATTGTCTCACACTACCCTGAGCAATCTGCTCCATCTGCTCCAATATTTCTTCATCCTTATAATGAAAAAAAAAAAAAAAAAAAAAGTTTAAATGGAATTTCCTATATTAACTTGTGCCCTTTTTGCCTGCATCTATTGACTGGAGAGCACTGAGAAGAGTCTGGCTTCATCTCCTTTATTTGTCCTTCCCCATTACATTGATAAGAGTCCTCCAATCTTTCCCTTTTCCAGCCTTACCAGTCCGAACTGTCAGGCCCTCCTCATTCCTCAGGTGCTCCAGTGCTCCAGTTGCTTACTCACTTTAGTAGCCCTTCACTGAACTCACTCCAGAACACTCATGTCTTTGCTGGACCAAGTACTGCCTTAGCAGTAAAGACAGAGGCAAAGAAGGCATTTAGTAACACTGCCGTCTCGGCATCCTCTGTCTCCAAGGCCCCCTCCTCATTCAGCAACGGGCTTACATTTTCCCTAGTCTTCCTCTTGCTGCTGACATATTTATAGAAGCCCTTCCTGTTGTTCCTGACATCCCTTGCTAACTCTAATTCCAGACGGGCCTTGGCATTCCTTGTTGCGTATCTGCATTCTCTGACAATGTGCCTATACTCTTCCCATGTGGCCTGGCCCTTCCTCTACATGCTGTATACTCTTCTTTTTTTCATTAACTTTGCCTAGTAGCTCCTTGCCCATCCATACTGTTTTCTGTACCGCTTACTCGACTTCTTTCTTGTGGGAATGCACCGACCCCGAGCTTGGAAAAGGTAGTGCTTGAATATTAGCCAGCTCTCCTGGACCCCTTTTTCTTCTAGGACCCTGACCCCGGGGACTGCTCCAAGGAACTGCTAGAAGAGGTCAAAGTTGGCTCTCTTGAAGTCCAGGTCTGCAATCCTACTTCTTGCCCAACTTCCTTCAAACAGGATTATGAATTCCAACATCTCATGGTTACTGCAGCCAAGACTGCCCCCAACTTTCACATTTCCCACTAGATCATGTCTGTTTGTTAGTATCAGGACTACTTTGTGTACTCCAAAGAGTATAGAACTCAGAAATTTACTCTTTTCCATTTTCTAATATTTCACACTCACCTCACAGGAGTAAGTGACAACAAGTAATATAATAGTGTATTAAAGTGAGACTATGATATAGCAGTAGTCTTACCAAATACATTTTAAAAGAACCGTCTTAAATATAAGGTAGAAAAAAATCAAGGGTCTAATGCACTTAATCCCATCTTGAAATTCCTTATATGTTGATCTTTTCCCTCTAATGAAATTCTTGAATTTTATTTTGTATTTGGATAGAGAGCAGATTGCAATCAGTTTATATTGGAGAACAACTGACAGAAATACTTTCCCTCTAGCTTCTGGCTACAAGACTGATAATTATAACAGCAATTTATTCATCACTCTGTTTACAAGTAAAGACAGTCTACCTAAACTTGTCTGGACTCAACTGGGGTGATTTGGGGTTTTGTACTATACAGTTCTCTTAATTCCAAAAATGTTGAGAACAACAACAACAAGAAAAATGTAAGAAAAGAGATAGCTAGACTTTTTTTATTTTTATCAGCTGTTTTCAAATTTCAGGCATATGCTTCATATAAAAGTGTAAATTTACAATGTAAAGAAAAAAATAAAACTTAAATATTAAAAAAAAAAAGAAAAAGAAAGAAAAAGGAACAGAGCTACAGTAAATTTAGTTTAGAGCTCACTTCTGAAGCTAGGCTTCTGTTTAAGTAAGATTTACTGGTTTGGTTTCAACAAAACTGTGCTAAATGATATCTTCACAGTTATGCTTAAAGATGACATTTGTATCTTGCTGTACACAATAAATGAGCATACTGATTTCTTTCTTAAAATGACAATAATCCTAGTATATTTATTTTTAGCATGTAAGAGTTAAGGTTGTGTTAAAATCTGTTTTCCACCTGGAGACTAAAAGGATTGTATATTTCATTTGTCAAAGAGAAAGTAATCAGACACACAGAAAGATTTCTGATAGCAGTTTAATTTGCCCCAAGCAAACATAACAATTTTCAGTGTCTGGGAGATAAAGGAATCTCATTCAGATGACAAAATAAGACACACACTTTTGGTAAAGTGTGTAAATAACTACCAGGACTATATACCTTCTAATTCAACAAATTCTGCAATCCCTCAAATTCCCAAATCCTATATGCTTTTTTTTCTAAAACACCATCTGTTACTCTACCAGATATTTAATGAAGAAATTATTCAACAAATCACAGCCCTTCTCTTTGAGGAGTAAATATTGGCCAATCACTGCTTCATGTCAGTCATCTTTGTCTGGTATAACATTTCTTTAAAGCCCAGTCCTGATCAGCATAATTCACAGCAGCAATGTGGATGCTCTGATTGACACTGCAGGATGCTCTATCCCCCATCTGCTACAGTTAGTGAAATGCAAAGAGGATCAGTCTGGTAAACTAGGAATCAGGATCTAAGTAATTAAAAATGGCACTCTTCCTTTTGCTTGGTGAATCAAATTAATTTGGGAAAATGGTAAGAATTTCACAGATGTAAATACATTTTTATCACTGGACTCATTTTTTCTCTCCACCTCATGGGATAATATCTCACTTCTTCATCTGTATTCAGTAAAACTGGCAGAAGACTCAAAGCCACTTCATTGCCAAAAATACTGATTTATTTTCTGCAAAATGACATTCTCAGAGGTATTATTTACTAGAGAAATTGCTTTGCAGAATAATTTAAATAATGCCATGACATGTGGCTGAAATAATAATACAACTGGATAGAGAGGGAAATTTTGATTCTCAACAAACTGAAACAATTGTGACTAATGAGTGGAAAGGTAAGTAAAAATGGGCCTGATACTCCGGTGTGGGCAACTGTGTGTGGCAAAGCAAGCACAAAAGTGCTTGCTTAAAATCACAGAAAAATGCCATTTCAGAATGCTTTAGTTTTGCAAAGACTAACAAATATAGTAGATGATAGAGCATTGTGAATTATTGCCTTGATTTGACTGAAGTGTTGAGTAGTTTTGAATTACTTTCACTTCTACTAGTAAGTATAATATGCTGTTTAATTTCCACAGATTCAAGGATGAAAAAAATGTGTTATCTTTTCAAATTTCTTGAAAGAGTGTTTTTCAAACCTCTTCACGATTTTTTTTTTTTTTTTTTTGCAAAATGAGAAAAATTTCATCATGTTTCCAGTCCAGGATGTGCATGTACACAAATGAAGGCACTGCAAGTTTTGCTACTTGCACTTTCCCTAACCAGAATGGAAGCTGAAGGCAACTTCATAAGGGCAATTCATAAAAAAAAGAGAAACTTCAGGAACAATGTAGCACCACGAAGGTTTAAACTTTTCTTGAGAATGGAGAAGAACACAGAAACATCTGCCAAAGCTATACCTGAAGAGTGCAAAGTCTGAAAGCACAGCAAACAAGAGGAAGTCTTTCTTTGCAGCTCAGGAATTCTAACTTTTTTTTTTGGAATATTGTGGATTTTGGTCTCTGCTTCTTGGAAATGAACATCTGCTTCAAATGGCTATTACACACAAATAGAGCTAGTACTGAGAAGCACTGCAGTCTCCATTCTGAGTGTCGTAGACCTCGTGAGATGCACCTATCTTGATTTCAGAGAAGAAAGGAATAATTACAGTTGTCAGTTATCGAAGCTGCTAATGACATAAACCATCATAAACTCACATAACCCGAGAAGAAAGAGCAGTAAGCACGTGCAGATGACCTTCATTAAATCAATGAAGTTTCAGAATTGGTAGAACAACTAAGTGTTCCTATTCATTTTGCTATTAAATCAAATCTATCAAAAAAGGCTTCTTTAAAGAGGTATCAAGTTTTATTACTGTTTGATCATTTCTGTTTCTCTTTTTTTTTTCCTCCTTTGCTAGCCTGCGTCAGAGACGATGGAATGGAGTGTTACCTGCATTTACAGATAACAGGAAATGTGCTTAAGTGCTATAAAAGAAACCTAATTTCCTAACTTTAGATATATTCAAAAAAAATCACTCAAATACTAGAAAACACACTCAGTGTTACATGATAAGCACTAAAGACTTTCTATTTTTTTTTAAGAATATAATACAAAACTGAGACAAAGGAACGTATATCTCCTTTTCTGAACACATACTTTTAGCTACAAAACAATAAATAAGTTAAAATATGTATAATGAATGAGATAAATGTTTTTTCTTACTTTCTTTTTCTTCTAAAGTGAAGGTCAGAATGATTTAAACCCAGTAATGATGAAATGTTGGAGGTGATCCCCTGCAAGAAATCAATCAATCGATAAATAACATGATGGAAAATAAATACATGGTGCAATATCTAGAGTGCTACATCAAACCACCTTATAGGAAGGATCCTGAGCTGCTCAACTGTAAACTTTTAAATTATACTAACTGTTTAATTCTACTGTGTCACAGTCTGATTACACTAGACAATCATTTCAAAGACGTACTTTGATCATTTCAAATCTGTCCTGCATCATTACATCAGGTAGTAATATGTTTTTTAACACGCCAGATTTTCTGATCAGATGAGTGCACACTAATCTTGTTCTTCTAACAGGAATGATAGAAACAGGATTTAGCTTTAATTAATAGTGGAAGCATAAATAAAGATAAAAATACTAAGGAGACTCAAACAAAGCAGTCCTCAGCTGGTCTTCAGGGCTGCCAAAACCAGGCAGATCTCCTTCCTAAGTTAAAAAGTCAAATTGAAATTTCTCAGTGAATATCTTCTGAAACATAACAAAGGAATTCCAGTCCATTACTTTTAGGGAGACTGATCTGAATGTTACAAAATAGAAAATGAACTTATATAAGTTTTAGGCTATGGAAATTTATAATGCCATATTTAATTGGTGCAACTTAACATAATCTAATCTTGATTAAATGACATATATATCTCCCAGTTACTTAACTTCCCTTATAATGTTCATGACAATTTAAATCAGACATTACAAAGCTTTGGGTTCTACACAAGGTATAATAAATTTGAATTTATTTAAAATAAAGATGTATTAGTTCTGTGTTCTCTATGATGTCAGTCAAATGAAATGCTTCACTTAAAATGTTCACAAAGATATAGTTTCATTTTTTGACATCATATTTTAGCAAATAAGAATGCTGGTCAAGGATACTAACTATTGAAGTTCAAAACAGAAACAGAAGCTGCAGAGGTCTAGCTTCTGAAAAAATGTTAGATAACAACCTACAACCTTCCTTCTGCTTTTTGTCAGCCCAATCCCACCTCCAGAAAAAAAAAATAATCACAATTTTTAAAGCAACAGACTTTTCTGCATAACATTTGAGGTTGGAAAAATATTCAATAAGTAAATCTATAGTAAAACTGCTACACACTAGCAGTTGAATTTAAAGAGTTTAAAGTTAGACTTTAAAGGTCAATTCCTTAAATGTTGATATAAAAATAGATATTCCTTTGATGAAATGCCACTCAGTTTAAACTGAAGTGGGTTTTGACTATACTGTGTGTTACTGTGTGTAAAGTTTATTATAGCTATTTCCATTGGGGTAATAGAAGTCATAACAGTGAAAGTAATGTGTGTGTGTGTGTGAGTATGTGTAGTTTACTATAAAGCAGTCACCTTTTCCAGATTGTACATAGACTTAAATATTTTCTTGGGAAATGTCTCTCTCTACATGAAGTTTTCTTTCCAAAACGCACTAAACAACATAGGGCAACCGTAAAGACAACTGACAAGAACCAAAATCTAAGAGACACCCTATGAGAATAATTAGAGTGTATTCAGATTTAGCATCCTTATCAGAGTAACATTATGTTTAACTACAGAGAACTTTTTTTATAAAGGGAATCAAGGTGACAGCAAGGTGGTTTAAATCCTCTACTGCCTTAAATTCTGATTGCCTTATGGAATTTACTGCAGGACATCATTCTGGAAGAACACATCCATTTCAGACTTAGTACTAAGAAGAGCTTCAGGAGTAAGAAGGAAGACTATGGAAACAACAACGTAAGAGAAGTGAGGAAGAAAGGAAGAAAGAACTAAATCTCTGAAAAGTGTGTTCAGATAAAGAAGATAGGAAGGTTTGTAAAGTCTGGTAGATTGAGATTAAAAAAAAATATTAAAATATCCAAAGAAAAGGTGAGGAAAAACTGCCTCAAGGAGCCAAAACAAATGCCAAATCCTTTTCTAAACATTAATCACTTAGGCAAACTGGCCACCCAAAAAATCTATGGGCCCCGATGGGATGCCCCGATGGGATGCACCCAAGAGTGCTGAGGGAACTGGCAGAGGTTATTGCTCAGCTGCTCTCCATCATGTTTGAGAGGTCCTGGAGAGCAGGGGAGGTGCCGAATGATTGGAAGAGAGCCAGCATCACTCCAGTTTTCAAAAAGGGCAAGAGGGAGGAGTCGGGCAACTACATGCCGGCTAGCCTCACCTCCATCCGTGGTAAGGTGATGGAGCAGTTTATCCTAGAGAGCGTCTTTAGGCATGTCAAGGAAAAGAAGGTGATCAGGAGTAGTCAGCATGGATTCACCAAGGGGAAGTCATGTCTGACGAACCTCATAGCCTTCTATGATGGGATGACTAGCTGGATGGATGAGGGGAGAGCCATGGATGTTGTCTACCTTGACTTAAGCAAGGTTTTGACATCATCTCCCATAACATCGTCATCGGGAAGCTCCTGGAGTGTGGTCTGGACAAGCACACAGTGAGGTGAATCAAGGGCTGGCTGGATGGAAGAGCTCAGAGAGTGGTAACAAATTGGGTCGAGTCCAATTGGAGGCCTGTGGCCAGTGGTGTCCCTCAGGGGTCAGTGCTGGGCCTGGAACTGTTCAACCAGTTCATCAATGACCTGGACGAGGGCACTGAGTGCACCCTGAGCAAGCTTGCGGATTTTACCAAGCTGGGTTGAGTGGCCGACACTCCGGAGGGCTGTGCTGCCGTTCAGAGGGTCCTGGACAGGCTGGAGAGTTGGGCAGAGAGGAACCTCATGAGGTCCAACAAGGACAAGTGCAGGGTGCTGCACCTGGGGAGGAATAACCCCAGGCATCAGTACAGATTAGTGGTTGACCTGCTGGAGAGCAGCTCCACAGAGAGGGATCTGGGAGTCCTGGTTGACACTAAGTTAACCACGAGTCAGCAGTGTCCCTTGTCGCCAAGAAGGCCAAAGGGATCCTGGCCTGCATCAGAAGGAGCGTTGTCAACAGGTCAAGGGAGGTGATTCTGCCCCTCTACTCAGCTCTGGTGAGGCCACATCTGGAATATTGTGTGCAGTTCTGGGTTCCCCAGTATAAGAGGGACGTGGAGCTCCTAGAGAGGGTCCATGGGAGAGCAACAAAGATGATGAAGGGACTGGAATATCCCTTGTACGAGGAGAGACTGAGTTGGGCCTGTTTTCTCTGGAGAAGGCTGAGAGGGGATATGATTAACATGTATAAGTACGTGAAGGAGGAATGTAGGGAAGAAGAGGCCAAGCTCTTCTCAGTGGTGGCCAGTGACAGGACAAGGGGAAATGGGTGCAAACTGCAACATAGGAACTTCTGTCTCCATGTGAGGAGGAACTTCTTTACTGTGAGGGTGATAGAGCCCTAGAACAGGCTGCCCAGGGAGGTTGTGGAGTGTCCTCTAGAAGGCTTCAAAACCCGCCTGGATGCCACCCTGTGCCACATGCTGTAGGTGTGCCTGCTTGAGCGGCAAGGTTGGACTAGATGATCTCTAGAGGTCCCTTCCAACCTTAAACATTCTGTGATTCTGTGATAAGAAGTTTGCAAGAGAATCTGTAGGGGCAGATGACAATTGAGGTATAAAAGGATCCTTCTGAGAGGTTAATGCCACTGAAGAGAAGCTAAATGGTTTTTTTTGCATCATTGTTCACTGTGGAAAAAATGACAAGGAGATCCTTCTACTGGAGCCCTTTATTTATTTATTTATTTATTTATTTTATTAGAGACTCAGCAGAGGTTCTGCGTGAAAATAAAGTGACTGTAAAAGGGATTAGGGAGCAAACTGAGAAAATAGAGAGTAACAAATTGCTATCAGTAGCAGGTATTCACTCAAGAGTTCTAAGATAACTCATGATGAAACAGCTGAATTACTGCTGGTAGTGAGTAACTTATCTCTTCCAGACTGCTGTTGTATCTGAGGATTGGAAGATGATAAACATAATGCCAGAGAAGATCTAGAAGATTTCTGTAAGAAAAGATTTCTGTAAGAAATCTTCTAGAAGAAATTTCTAGAAGACTGTAATCTTAAGATCTGTGTTTTGAAAAATATTAAGAAAAAAGAGATAAAATTAGCAAATTGTTAA
>VZSG01001076.1:78597-111676 GCA_013398315.1 Nothoprocta pentlandii | reverse complement strand
CACTTTTGTTTGTTTGTTTGTTTGTTTGGAACTGTACATTTATTTAACTGTTTCAATTTTCCCCTCATTCAAACTGAGTCACTTAAAATAATTTATGTCCTGCTGCAAGAGGGCTTGGCTTCCACACTGTATAGAATAACTCCCATATTTTCATAACATTTGACGACACTTTAGAAGGTGTCTTCCTGCTGTTAATCATTAAGAAGAAAAAAAAATGAGACTAGAATGCATTGCAAACAAAAGTGAAATGATTAAAAACAAACAAACAAATAAAACCTCATATGTAGACCGCAGATTTGGACAAATTCTCATCCACTATGCTATTTTGGAAACTCTCCAGTAAGTTTTTAAATGAAGTTTGATGGCATGAATGAATTGATATAATGGCTTAGTGCTATCAAAACACATTCCTGAAAATAACTGGCTCATAAGCTCCTCTGTAGAGCAGTGTGGATCAGATCACAGAGCTGGTAGATAGTGACTTTTCTAATTGAGATTTTTTTATTATTATTATTGAGCTAGGAGTAGCTAGTGAGCCGATTTGTGTCAACGAGTGCCATAGCTACAACAAATGGGCAAACTCATGAAGTTAGAAAGTGAGATTGCCACTCAATAACATTGAACTTTTAGATCTTCTCAACTACAAAATATAACCTCACTTTTAAGATCTCTCTTTAAAAAAAAAAAAAGAAAAAGTATTTTCAATTGGCTCCTACTGCTTTTGAAACAATATGAATAATATTGTAATTCTAAAGCTTCTGGAATGTATATATGTCCATATATAATGATTAAAATTATTTACAACAATTATATTTTATCTTAGATTTTCTTTTTGACATACAGTTCAGAAATTCCCCAATACATTCATTTTTATGAAAAAGTACTATTAATTATAAGCCATTCAGTCAATATCAATTCTAAATTTACCAGATAAAATTTCTTTTATATGATCACCAATTAAAAAAAAAGAAATTTATTTTCATCAAAATTCCATGAATCATTAACGTTTGTCTTATTGCAGCCTGTTATTAGTGTCCAGAATCCATTTAATTTTACTTTTAATTGACTGTGGCAATTAGATAATTGATTTTATCTGGCGGGCTTTGGTGGATCAGATTGCTGCGAGTTGATAGTGATACACAATGAACAGAATTTATCAGTGTTACTGAGAGAAATAATTGGTTTAGAATCTCCCAAGTATATAAATAAATAAATAAATAAATAAAACGGACTGAGCATATTTTTTTTCCTTTAGTATTTTCTGTTGGCCTCATTCTGCAGTTCATCAGATTATTAAACAGGCAGAGTGAAAGAAATGAATGGATAGAAATTTGTAGATGATGTTTCTGAGCCACAGGGAGAAAAAAAAATATGGCCAGTTCAATTATTGAAAAAAAATTCATCAGTTTTCTTGAAAGGTGAGATATGGGTTATTATAAAGCTTTGAAGTTTATATTCATATATCTGGACTAAGCTATGCAAGAATCCTAATATAAGCAACCCTACAAATATCTAAAGATCATCAATGTTAATATTTCCCTCCAGAAGAGCATCGAAAAATAAGTACATTTTCTAAAGTGATAAAACTCTGGAAAAAAAATAAAAAGAAAATATTGCCATGAAATATTTGAACAAAGAATACAGATGTTCAAAATGCAATTTAAAAAAGAGCCTCACAATATGTAAGAGCTTATAAAGTTCATATACATTAAAGACATTTCTAGTAGGAATCAAGTCATTATTTTAAACCAGACAACAATAATACAAGGTTTTTCATACTTATAGTTATTTCAGGGAACACTGATGACTGGTGAAATTTTCTTATGATAAATAGATTGAGTTTAGAACTCTGCTTTACCTGTAAAGGCCACTAATAAATGTAACAATTTTTCTTCTCTCTCAGAAAAGACATTTCTTGTTATCACTACAGTAAACACTACAGAAATGTTTCTAGTTTCACTTATTAAATTTTAATTAATTACAAATTAATTAGGCCAAGAAGCTGATTTTTTGCTAACAGGAAATGGTTGTTTGTCAGATCATACATCAACAGTTACACCACAATAAAGGGCAAATTGGTATGAATAGAAGCTTATGTATGTAAAGCAATGCTGTAGACATAGCCACCTCAGAGCATATGAACATTACAGAAGTCTTCCTGGTATCATTTCCTTTTTCAAAATTATTCTGGCTACCTTTCTTTAACTTTGGAATCTCACTTAAGTCATTCTTTAAAGAATTTATTTGGTGCCTGCCAAGCTGCATTGCTGATATTTCTAAGACATCATCTAAGATGTATAATATAATGTAACATGAAAGAAACAGCTCTTTTTTATATATATATTTGACAACTAGTTTATGTATGTTTATATACTTAGAAGTTTGTGTAAATATATTTTAGAAAGTATTTATTTCGCCCGCTATTTTAACTTAATTTTTTCACCATTGTTATTACAAAACCTAGACTCAACTATTAAACCTCATTAAGCTTTATATGAATATGTTCTCAAGTTTATTTATTGGCTTTATGTGTGTATGTGTGAGTGTGAGAGAGAGAACTTCCAGAGGTATGTGATTACTTCTTTTATGACGACTGTTTTACAAGTGACTATTGGAACAGAATGCTTTCCACTTTACAGTGACAATAATTCAAATCCAGTGAGAAAATGTTGGCCATAGTCAATTTGTGCTTCTAAGGTACTTAACGAACGGCTTAGGAAACCAAATCAAAGCAGCTGCACTTAACACGTTCATTCATTTTTTCATAATGTATATTCTAAATTAAAACAAATAAGTGAGACGAGTGATTTTTCAAAGAAGGAACGCTGTAAAAGGGATATGGTCAACTTTCTAAAAAAAAAAAAACCAGAATATACCTTACTAATGATGTCTTTTTTTAGCATTAAAAAAAACCCAAAAACCCTAATACCATTGTCAGAAGTGAAATTTTGAGTTGCTAATTGTTTTACCATCCATTTAAAAAGCATACAGCTTAATAGAGCTCTCTAGTTTTCTAAGGACCTTGAAGTATGTTATCCCTCTTCTCTTTTAAAAGATGAAATTTGGTCTCAAAAAGCAGCTGGTTAATTATCAATAATTTTCTTCATGTGCTTAAAAGTGATTGAATCAACATAATCACATGCTACAAATGAACAGGTGCTAGAAACATGGCTTCAGGCATCTTAGAAAAAAAATCAAAACAGCTGGAAAAGTTCAGTTACAGAAAGTCACCTTTTTGTCATTCTATCATTTTTAAAACACCAAGACATTCTGAGGATGATTTTATTCAAAGCAAAAAGAATTTGTTACCCTCGATTAAGCTCTTTATCAGTCTCTATGCAGCATACTATATTCACATAAAATTGATGGTTTCATCCCAATTAACCATAGCCTTGAGAAATAATGCTGGGATAAATTCAAGGTATACCACCTCATTAAGGCACTTCTTGACTCGAGCTGTATCTCTGTATCTTCTTTATAAACAGTATTACTACATCTTCTGTGTAAGCTTTCTAGGGTATGCAAAGATGTCTTTGGAGCTTCTTACTGATTCTGTAATGATTTACATTCTTATGTTTTAAAAATAGGATTACTAGATTAAAGCATGACTCCTCTCTTCTAGGAGCAAAGTTCTGTATTGTCTTTGATGGATATGAGTAACTAGTGCTAGAACATAAGCTTTGTAGCCAGCTTTGGCTGGCTTTACTAGTCACAAACAATGACTAGTAAACTATTTTCGGCAATAGTGTCAAGATTTGCATGTAATATATTTATAAAACACCTAAAAATAGGGATACATGAGAAGACAAAATATACTTCTCTTACTCTATGACAAAGCTGTATCTCTATTGACTTACTCAGCTGAAGTAATGTGAAGAATAAAATGCATAAACAATATATATATATATACACACACACACACACTCCCTAGGATTAACTACTGTGCTTTTCATATTAGTTAATGCAGATGTACACAGACTTTTTCAACTACCCTGATAAGCTTTTATTTCTGAAGTAAATCATGTCAAAAAGCCTCTTTTGGTCTAACTGTACACAAAAAGCTAATTTTTTCCTGTAGTTTATGTTTTTTGTTGTTGTTGTTTGTCTTTTTTTCAGGACAGCACAACACCACACAACAGAGTCATCCAAGTTGTAGTCATCCCTTAATTCATCAAAAAAAGAGAAAGCTCAAAACAGGAGGAGGAGCTCCTGCTACAATGACCAGGGCATCAGAATAGCTGGACTTTCCTCTGCCACTAACAGAAACAGAAAGGAAAGTAGTTATCCTATCTCTGTTTTCATCTCTTTCCACATCTCCCACCTCATTCCTTTCCATGCCACATATTCTCTGCTCTTTGCGTATGTACCTTTTTCTATATTTATCACATGAAGACTGATTTTTTTTCCAAGAACTATTTTTTAATGCTTGAACAAAACATTCTTTTCCAGAATGACTTATTAATGACAAATATTAAAAATTTGGATGCATATCCCTAATTACAGCCAAATTATATCCCAAATGCCTCTTTGTGCAAGGTTATCTTCCAAGATTGGTCTCTGTAGTTTGGCTCACAGGTCAACACAGAATAATTCTGAAGTTATGAAAAATAGTCAAGAATTGGCAATAATTTTATTCACCTTTATTATTTCTTTTTCTGTTCATTCATTATTGATGCATGAAGGCTAGCAGTCTCAAGTAAAAAGAGACATGAGTTATTTCCTGCAAAGAAACCCATCGTTAAACTCATCCAATTCTCCCATATATAATGTTTATGCCAGTTTTCAGAACAGCCTAAGGGAACTCTTCAGCATTTGCTTCAGTCTGAGCAGTATTTTTCTTTAATATTTATTTTTCTACAACAGTACTTCGTGTATCTTACTTCAAAGATAGCTGGCATACAGAAACAGTCTCCTGAAGGATAAAAGCCAGGATAAGAGTTGTCTAAAATCACCCAATTCATAAATATACAGTGTAATATTATTTTTGATATCACATACATTTTCAATTATTTTCTTATTTCTCCGTTTCCCCATAATATACAAATACCCTGTCAGCTGATCTCCTAATGGTGGAACTTTTGTCAGCAGATATAGATAAAGTGGTTTCCCTGGAAACAGAAAATACAGAATGTAAAAGAATTTAAAACATTTCTGTTCCCACTTACCTCCAGCCAGCAGTTTTCTTACCATTTCAGAAAATAAAAGTCCAGACACTTTCTGATTAATAGCAGCACTGTGAAAAAAATGATAGAGCACAGCAATTTCTTCTTTCCCTCAACACACCCTGCAGGCTGTTTATCACTTCTATTGTTGTATGAAATGTAGCATAGTTTATATCGACCACCTTATAAGGTACAAAATATATGTTAACACATTTGTAATTTATGCTTTTCTAATTTTCAGTACTGTCATTACAGACAAAATAGTCTGCATATACTTAACAAAGAGACTGTGCTAAAAGGAATTTCTAGAGATTGCAACTTTTTATTACCATTAGTTCCATCCCTATTTACTTGTGTCTATTACAAACACAGCCACTAAATCTTTGTCTAATAAAGTCTGATGAAGAAAATCCAGAAATATATTTGTTACTTCATCCTACCTCATAGCCTAGGACTAAATAATTATCACTAAATATATAATAGAGGTTTTCTTCAGTGGATAGTCTTCCTGAGATACTGAAATAATTCTGAGAGAGTATTGAAACAATTACTAGCTAAGTATGTAGAGTTGCAAGCTGAAAATCTTTCACTAATTAATTGAAAATTCATTTACTAACTTTAATTAAGAAGTTATTTGATTCAAATATTGATATCCAGTAGGATGAACATGGGAGTCACATGGTCATTTATCCACAAATTCTTAACTTGTTGAATTAGCAGTCATGGACCCTAATGACTGCTGAGGAACTTATCCAGTGTTCATAGCAAAAAACATGATAAGGCAAGAGTTCCCTTCTGCCTTTACTCTTTGTCTGCAAAAGAACTTGATCTGCAGGACCATGTTCTCTTCTCACCTGAAGTTTTATATGGAGGAGCATTCCATGTTGCAATGAGACACCAGGAGCAAAGCTTAAGACAACACCACTGTTTACACTCTCTGACTTGGTAAGTGTTAATAAATTAATCCATGTTCACCTGAAAGCTGCTACAGAAAACTGCTCTAATTTTGAATAATATGAACTCTATATATTCAATGTAATTATGAGTATAGTAAGATACACATAAATAAACACAAACAAACAAAAATTCTTACGGATTCTGAGTCTTATTTTGTTGAGGAAAAAACAAAAGTTCTCTAAACATGAAGCCTTTTTGAGCTTTCAGCTTTCCAAGTGACCTGAAATAGCTGTTGAAAAATAAGGATAAGATCAGAAAGGATCAGAAATATGCATCTGAATATGATTATTTCCAGGAGGTACTTTAAAATCTTTTTCAAGAAATCAGCTGATTAGCTGATTAGCTAATCAGAATTCTAAACCACTCACTGGCATATGTCAATGGGAAGGCACTGCATTGTCAAATACTGTTTCAGTATGTGTGTAAATAATGTAATTTAAATTGGTGAACCTTAGCACAAATAATTTATGCCTGTGTACCTTTGCATGCCTCACTGCTTATGCAGAAAAAGTTATTATTTTGCAGAGCAAATAATAGTATTGTGAAAATGACACATTCTTCCTTGTCTATGCTAACATTATGCTTTAAAAAGATAGTTTTTAATACTTAAGTTAAATATGATTTTTTTTCTCTTTAACTGTGCATTTCACCTCCAGATATGCTCTTTTTTTTTTTCTTTTTTATTACAGTTAATTTGATACTTCTATCTTTTTTTTTTAATTAAATTTATTATTTTTCTATTCAACTACTCATTGATCTGGAATAGCCAAAGACTACTTGATTTTTCTTGCACAGCCTAATTTACATTTCTCTTGGCTTATGCGACTTCAAATTCATCTGAGTTAAAGAAGGAACTCCCAATTTAGTACTTCAGGCATGCTTCTGAAACACTGTCATCCAAGAGAAATTCCATAATAGAAGAATTTTCTTTACTGTACAATACTTTCTCTTCGTTTATCCCAAAGCACTTTCCAAAGTCATTCATTTTCATAAATGAAGTATAAGTTGATAATTAGCTTTTTACTTATAGAGAATATAGATTTTTTGTAGAAATTTTCAAGTCAGAGAAACTAAGACACATCAGTATAGAACGTCAATATCAGAGCTGGAAATCATATAAGAACAACAACAGAAGACAGGTTTCTCAAAAAAACTCTCTGGAATCCACATTTTTATGGTCTTGGATCCTTTTTGCCAGTGGGGGAGACTGAGTCTTTCTCTCATTTTTCAGTATAGGAAAGTCAAAATAGCAGTCACATCTAATTCTGTTTCATTCAATATTTGCAAACCACTGATTAAAATATCTTTTTTTTTTTCATTAAGCATTGTTTTCTAATCTTTCCAAATTCTTTCTGTTACATTACTGAGATATCCATTTCATTCACCAATCTTTCTTAAGTATGTTTTCTTCTATAGTGCCAAAGAGAACCCAGGGTTGTTTTCATTTTTCTGATATCTGCCATCAGAATGCCTACTGACCTATCCAGTGCATCAACTTAACCTTTATTTTATTGTATTCTATGTATTTCTCTAGGGAAGAAACTGCATTAACAGCTCTTGAAAGGTTACTTTCTTCAAACAGTAGTCTGAGTCACTTAAGTACAGTAATAACAATAATAGTAAAAAGAAGCAATATTTTGCTTCTTTTTACTAAAGGAATTGTGGCGGATTGCATGGTATCATTTTTTCATCTTATACTTCCAGGAAGCATTAGCTCTTCCATGCAAATACTGTACAGATGGTCAGTACACATTGAGAACATGAGACCCTTCCTAGATGTATATGCTAGTGTTTCTTTGCCATGCACAGGCTGCTATCTTCTGCCATGGAGTAACATTACTTGATGTTTTAAGTCTTAAAACAGTTAGAAAAATGATAGACATGTTTAGAAAATCCTGAGCAAACTCTGACAACACTTCTGAGAAAAAAAAAAAAAAAAAACTTGAGGAAATAAAATTACATAGCTAGAGAATTTTAAGTGTGCTTAAAATTTTGTTACTGAATTCCTAAGTCACAATTCTTTTAAAAACATCATACAAATATAATGTTTTCACAACTACATAACATCTTTGCCTACAAGAGGGAATAACTTGTGATAATATAGCTACTGTATTTTATTTTTTATTTTTATAATTTTTATGCTATTTTTTCTCTAGTTATTCAAAATCATTCACTGCATTTGATAAGATGAATGCTAAGATAAAGGACACAAACAAGGCCACATATGTTATTTTGGGTATACTTCAACGGAATTCTTGAGTATACCTTGAAAACTCTTTAAATTTTATTTTAAAAGTCAGGCAGTAACCAACTGAAGAATACTGGTTCCAAACAGTTGAACTCATAATCCATTCAAAAATAAATAAGGGAAATACCTTTCAAATAAAAAAAGAGGGTACCATTGTTGTCCATTTTACACTACTTCTGAAAGAAAAAGAAGAGCCTTTTGATAGGACATATAGAGCATTGTTAACTGATATGAGTTGAGCTGGTTTTGAAAGCTTTGATTCAGTAGCTTTTGTGGGAATTAGATTTGGAGCTGACATTTGCATTGTCTTAGTCAAGACAAAATATAAGAAAGAAAAGGGTCCTATCCAGATTCATGCAGGAAAACCAATTTGTTGCTTTTGCACATTCTATTACGGTAACTTGAATTTTGCTTGGCAGTGAAATTTGGAGCCATTGCCTTGCCTTTTTTTTCCCGGTATTCAGTTGCCAAAAGTGAAGTGTTGGCATACTGGGCACACAATATGCTGGGAAGACAAATAATGGTCATGAAAGAGGACAGCAAGACAGCTATAATAGATTATGTCTATCATTGGTAACTTTTGGTAAGAATTCCTGGTAAAAGGAAGAACTAACCAGTTTCTGTAGGCTAGTGATAGTGATGAAGGTATGATGGTATGACTGAATATATTGCTGTCATGAAAAACAAAATCACTGAAACTGGGTCATGGAACCTGCAATAGGAAGAATAAAAATAGAGAATAAAGGCCAAGAAGGAATACTTGAGTTCTTAATACAAAACAAGAATGTGGAGAAAGCAAGGCAAGAGAATCAAATAAAATGATTGTTCTGGATTGTTCTGACAAAGAGAAGAAACAGGAATTGTAAAGAGATGGAGGCATGGGAAAGGAAACAGTAGATAATTCCAAAAGTAATTATATGAATAAAAAAGAATTGCAGAAACTAAATTATGTTCCACTATCCCAAAAACTAACATAGTTTTCCTTGAAAGGAGATTGATTTTTTTGTAAAAGGGATGTAGGTTGACAGAACATTAGCAAACCAAAACTGATACCTACTCTTCTGGCCTAACATGACCCCCACCACAAAAATAAATAGCATCTCTTTATAGAAAGGAAGTGTTTCTGCTTCAGGTTCTGTGACAAATGGTAATAACTAAAAGATTTCATTAAAAAGTATTTTGTCTATAAAGTTAAAATACAAATATTTCAAAAGCTAATCTTCATTTTCACTATCTGAATTCAAAGATGGGATCATATATTTCTGAGATGGAAAAAATGAGACTGTATAGTAACTGAGTTAATAGAGTGTTTAGTAAGTAAACTATTCTCTCTCCATATTATAAGAATACAAATTAATTGCTCTGTAAACAGTTTTCAGCACTGTAAATTCTCATATGTATGAGAATATATATCATATACACTTTCTCCCTTTGCTTTCAGTTTCTGTAATCTTCAAGGGTTCTCTGCCATGTTTTCTGTTGCAGTAGGTGTTCCTGAAAGTGTACCATTTTTCAGGGAGACTTGCCTGTGACAGAGAGGAAAAAAAGTCTCTTCAGCTACAAATTTCAATCTCAGCTGTGTTTTGGACCATGGAAGCTATTATTTGCTATCATAAATTCTGTACTGATCAATGATAACATGATGACAAATGAGCCTTAAAACGCTTCAGCTTTCATTCATTTAATCACCCAAGTGGATATGCCTACAGAGTTTTCCTCAGCACTGAGTCAGGCTTTAAGGTGAATCTAACCTGTCTTCCATATTGTAAGGTTGCATGTACGGCTTCAGGTGGAGCCAGCAATTCTTGGTCCAAACATCGTTGTCTTCTTAGTATAATTTTAGGATGAATCACAGGCCACCATTTTAGTCAAGATGCACAAAGTATATAGCATACCACATTGTCTAGAGATTTTCTACCAAAATAGCTATGTAGGCTAACTTGTGTAGCTACCATGACTTCTTCAGGACTGAGCTTGCTATAAGTTTTCCAAAAATCCTGTTCATGATCACAGATAGAAATATTGCCCATTCAGCTTAAGTAACAGTGGGCTGAAATTCTACCCTGTCACAGGTCCAGCAAAAGTTGATATATTATATGGGATTTTAGTAGCCTTAATAATAGTCTTGTGCTAAATCCTCATATAGGAATAAATTTCACAGAAGAAGAAGTAAAAAACTTATTGTAAGTAAAAACAAGTTGATATACAGCTCTTTTCTTGCTTGGTAAATTATTTGTCAGTCAATCCTGATTTCATTTAAGCAGATCTGTTATTTTCAGCTATAGAGTTCATGTTAAGCTGTTTGTTAGGACTGTTTACTGTTTACAATGAAACATTGGCAATCCTTGTCACAGTGTGTTATTTCTTCTGCATGGCTGGATGACTGAAAATATGGTAAGTTGTAGAACTTCCCCTACTTTATCTCAAATTCCTACATGACCTCTTTCCCACGTACTCTCTTTTCCCTGTTTCCTTTTCACCTCTTTCCCTTGTCAGCTTTCTCTTGTCGTCTTTTTATCCCAGATGCTTTTAAAAACTAGAACATTAAAAATGGAGGTAAAAGAATTATCATTTAATAATCAAGAAAAAGGAATCCCTTGATTTTATTCATAATATTGGAACTGATTCTTCCATTACATTAGAAATTTTTCCAATGTATCTAACTGGAAAATCCTAGAAATTCTTCTAATATATTCTTCCAATATGTTAGAAAGCTTTAGCCTCCAGTTAGATCAAATTTAGCTGAATGAAACATGGAAGAAATTTGTGTTTATAAAGTCTATTAATTCTTCATAATAGAATAAATAAGATAATATCATAAGTTTTCATATACATCTATATTACTATTGCTATAATCCTTTTCTTGATTCATGCAAATAAAAATTTTAAGATTCCTTTTAGCAGGAGGATGATCATTAAAACCATTTAACATTTCTTTTTCTCATTGTGCTGTCCTGATGGCTATTATACATCTACTTTTTTTCTAAATTGTGTAAATGGTATCTTTTCTCTTAAGTGTTGTAGCACAATATAAAGACATTTCAACATGTTGCAAAATGGAAAGATACTTCAACATACTGTATAACAAGTTTCAGCTATCATGAAGGGAAATATGAACCCAAACCTAACTTTCTAAATGTTTTATTATTATTATTATCTTGCACACTCTTGTTACAAAACCACTTTCTTATTTCCTTTCTGAACCCCTTCCATAGGGTAGAGTACAGAGAACCCAACAGGCTCAGCAAAAGGAACCTTTGGAAATACTCTTGTGTGTGTGGATGTGTTTGTTGAGATTAGAAAAGCCATCAGGGACTTCAGTTCTGAAGTGTCTCTCTCTTACTTATCCCTTTCAGTAATGATTTCAAAATGCAAAGTAGAGAGACCAAAAGCCTCCTGTTACATACAAGACTTCAAAGTCTCATATCAGCTCTCCCAAGAGGGGTAGATATTGTCCAGTAAAATATGGGTAAATGAACTATGAAGTGACCTGTTGACAAATCTAGACTAACAGAATATACATCAGGAATACACTGGTAAATAGCAAAGTTGCATTTTTTTCTTCTTAACAATTCTCCATGCTCCAAACACTATACAATTCCTGGTACTAATGCACATACAATCTTGAGTCTCAAAGACATTTCATTGTACAGAACCAGACTTCGCTACTTTTTAATTCACAAAAAGTATTTACAACATACCACTGTCAGACAAATAGTTACAACTACAGGAGGAAGAACACAGGAAGCCTAGCTATTTCAGCTGTGCAGGTATGCAGCCGAAGTGATGTCTTAGGTCTGTGTCAATGAGTGGTGGCGGGGGTGAGTGACAAATGCACTTCACTCATATGGATAATGATTTCACGAGATTCTATGGCAAGGTCACTTATTATTCACTGCATGGAGGCTCAAGATAATACACAATTATCTTGGGATACCCTCCCGTTGGGTCACGAGGTTCAGATTGGACCCCCTTGCTTTCCAGGCTCCTTCTGAGAGGAGTCTGGGTGCAGCTGGAACCAATCCTAGTCCGAGACCTGGTCAACGGTTTATGACTAAGGGTTCTTGTGCACAGTTACAAAGTAAAGAAAGAGAGCGCGCTATGTTCACTTACCACAAATCTGTTGTGGGAAGGGGGGTCTCTTAACCTCGAGGAGTAACCTCGAGAGGCGTCCCTGCTCAAGGGACCTGTGCAGGCCGCAGCTGTGTCAGGAGAGCTCAAAGGGCTCCCGGGCTGTCCGCATATTTATAGGATAAGATGATTGACTTATAGTCATCCTTTCATTTCAGAGGCCCATTGGCTAGTGCACTAGCCTTACCTCCCCTTTGGGATGCAGCCTTCAGGAATGTTATGTTGAGTCTAAGTGGCAGAAGAAATCAGAATGGTAGCGCCTACCAGGATTAGATAAATCGCTGGTGGTTAGCAACTGAACAGGGCTGCATGTAAGGTACAGGCCCGGAGAGGAGAGGAAAGGAGCATATCCGTCACAGTCTGTGAGTGATCAGTATCTTACTAATAGGGCAACAAGGAGGATGTCCTGCAGTCCTGCCAGACACGTTTACAGAACTGTGTGATAGGGATAAATAGATTAGGAAATATCCAAGTGTGTCATCAAAAAGTATACGGCACAGATTTAAGATACGATGCTGATGGTAACTGGATGCTGAATATGTGCTTTGTAAATGATTTAGGTACCTGATTGATTGAAATGTAGGCTAGATGCCTCATAGATGAAAAAGACAGTAAGGAAAATTAAACACACAATGTTTGAAGAATAAATATATAGAGTGGGAGCAATAGCTTGGATTT
Organism: Nothoprocta pentlandii; assembly: GCA_013398315.1. Classification (NCBI taxonomy): domain Eukaryota; kingdom Metazoa; phylum Chordata; class Aves; order Tinamiformes; family Tinamidae; genus Nothoprocta; species Nothoprocta pentlandii. The sequence continues at coordinate 98,500 of VZSG01001076.1, read as the reverse complement.
TGATTGCTTGATTAAAAATAACCTAAGTAGGCAAACTGCAACCCTAAAACACACAAAAAAATAAAACAATTATAAGAAATCCTGAACCGCTAGGAAAAAAAGCAGACCAGAGGGGAGAGTTGATTTACCTAATTATAAAAAGATGTAATGGACTTAAAATACACATAATCATCAGCAGAAGTATTTTACTATCATGAGTAAATGAGTGAGAGTAAGGGAAGACAGTACTGCTAGAGCGTGGAGATAGAAAGAGAAATCAGCTAAAGTTCTGAAGTACTAGGCTTTATACATTTTCCAAGTTTTATTTCAATTCAAAGCCATTATGGGAATAGTGTTGAATTTCATACTTTTTACTGAATTTCATACATTGATACTCAATGCACCATGCAGGTAAATAAAAGCTGTAAAATTTTTAAATCAACAAACATTAGTTCTCACTCAAAAGATGATTAAGCCAATTAACACAAGCAGTTCCTGAAGCCAAGGATTTAACTAGATTTAAAGAGCAGTTTGTGTATGTGTGTGTGTATATATAAAAATATATATACACACAGTATATTTATATGTATTGGATATCAAAAGTGGTCTGAGTTCTTTAAAAGATGGTTGAATAGAGAAGAGGGAAAGAGATAGATATAACAATTAATCTCTTACATTACATTTTAAGCCAAACTTTTTCTTTATTTATTCAAATTTAAAAAAAAAAAGTTAGCCAGGCAAGATTCCTAGATAATAAATTATGCAAAGATAATGCTAATTTCAGCAGGAGGTAAGTGGCAAATATACTCAAACTCATGATTAAGATCAAACTACATTTTATACAAAAATAAATTGGCAACATAAAACTATAAAGAAAATTAAAGTGATCTGAATTAAATATATGTCAATAGCAGAACACTTCAGTGTGTGTTTTGCAGGCAAATCCATATGTTCAGTATGTAATTGTAGAATGGATGCCCATTATGGTAATGAAAACTGTCACCAGAAACACAGAAGTATCACAGGCTAGACAGGAACTGAACTCCAGAAAGCTAAAAGGAAATAACTGCTGGTAAAGAAATTGAGGCAGAGAGAGATTTTATCAGATGAAGAGCCAGGCTAATGCAGGACTTGGAGCACCATGAACTAACATTTAATCAGGATCATTTTTTTTTTTTTTTTCTCCTTTCCGTACTGTAACTTCCAGAACTTCAATCAGCCTGTTCTGGATTGGGAAAGTGATTTTAACTGTACGTAAAGATTTTTTATAATTAATTCTCATTTGATGTGAGCTTCTCCTTCTCTTCTTAGCACACGTATTATTTTAAGAACATCTTAAATATAACCATGCACTTAAGTCACTATGCCTTGTTTTAGTAGTAACAACAACAAATTCTTTTAACTTTTTAACTGAAGAATTAGTTTGAACTAAAGCTAGGCAGCATTCAGCTGTCTAAACATAGATGTATAGTGTTATTTTAGGCTTTATTGGATATCTTGCCTGAGCTTCAGATGTTGCTTGACAAGGGTGCAGGTGTCCCATGAAGACTGCTCCACATATGGCAACAGATGTCACACATACCCTAGATAATTTTAAATGGCACATCAGTGTTGAGACAAGACAATCCCATCCTATCTGATTTACATGAGTGAATTCCTGAGTAGAAAAAAGTTACTAAAAATCAAACAAAATATGTTTTAAAATTAACAATGAATAATGATATTTTGTTATAAATCAATCTATTGATTATTGGTCACTAATATCAGCAGCTGTCAGAAACTGATGTGTTAGAATGACTTGTCCCATTTTAGTTTTTGTTATGATGCTGAACATGCAGAAGTAAAACTCTTTTACATCAAACAATCTGCTTTCACACTCACTACTAAAAAAAAAATGAAAAATGATTCAGTGTTCAGTAAAGATTTATTGAGATACTAACTCCAAAGTCAAATTGACTGTGAAAAGGATTCATACATACATAATGGGAGTAAAATCTTCAGTGCTGTGGCCTTATAAATATATTTTATTGCTTGATGTTTGAAAACAATCCCTATAGGGCTCTTATGCATGTTAGAAAAAGAGAGAAATTGAGAATTTTTGTACATTTGACAGGGGAGAAAAAAAAAAAAAGAAAGGAGAAAGAGGAGAAAAGGACAAAAGCAAAGTTGAGGTCACAAAATATTTGTCATTTTTTTTTTTCTCAGGGGAGATTAGCTAGTTCCTGCGTGGTAGGAGACAGTGACCATATGAGGGGAATGTTGATGGTTTGGAAGAAGAAAGGTATAGAAAAGAGAGCTAGGATTACAAAGATAAGTATTTAATAGAGGAAATCAAGTAGATCATGTATACTCTTGTACATACCCTCCATAGTACAGAATACAAAAACCTGAATATTGATGTACAAAGTAGCGATTATGGGAATGATTAAGGGAACGGGCACAGAATCAAGAGTAAAGAAGAATAAAAGCCAAAATAATCATTTATCTTCTTTGATAAATGGCAGAACTACTTGATTTCTTTGGCTACAGTTTTGCTTCCTGGCACTGTATAAAGTACGTTGCATTGCAAAGTTGCGTGTACATGCAGAAAAGAGTGGCTGAATGTTTACTTTGTTCTAGCTGTTGCACTCTGGGCTGGAGTGAACTCTCTGGTTGGTGCAGGGAGTTGTCTCTTACCCAGAAAATACATTTGAATGATCATCTCTGGAGAAACTTTTGAAGTGACCAGCAAGAGAGGTAATCACAAGATAAGAAAGAGCAAGCTCAATGTGCAACCTAATTTGCTTCCAGTCTGCTGGGTCAGTCTTTCAAAGAAAGGCAGGGGAAGAGAGCAGTCCTACTGTAACACAAGAGCAACCAAGGTCCACTCATATCATATCATAAAAAGAATGGGAAAAAAATCAAGAAAAGCTGAAAGGACTGAGCTGAAATGCAATTAATGCAGATAGATTACGAAACCAGTGGAACAGGGAGTACTGCTGCTTACTCAGTACTCAGCGTGCTGCTTAGTCCACTCTGGATTAAGTGCACTTAGCATGTTGCTTAGTCAGCCTTACAAAGCAAAATGAAGTTATTGAGGCTATGATCATTCATTGGTACATTGCACTCTGAAAGCTTGTTAGTATATTGTCATTTACTATGAATTTTGTGAATGAATTACATAAAAGCAGATTTATTTACTTAATATTTGTTCCTCATATTTTTTGTGTGTTTATATTCTACAATTTGACATTAAAATGAGTATTATTATTTCCCTAGAAAGATATGAACATTAACAATAAATGTTGGAATAGTGGGAGTATTTTATATTATTTTCAAAACATTTCTAAGTAGTCAAATTATAGGTGCAGAAAGCATTTTTTCCATCATTATTTTTGAATTCTTTACAGATTACCTTCTATATTTTTTTAATTTTGATTTATTTTTCCTTTTTTTAATTGTACCATTTTTTTTCCAAGGTCATTACTCCATTTAGCACACATAGACAGATATATAAATCACAAACACATTCCACATTAGAATGTGTAATGTATCTGTATTAAAAAAAAAAAAAGCTTTCTTTCTATTTTCTATTGAAACAAATGAAGTCTTATATGTTTCATATTCATGAATTCTCTTAATATTTAATACCATGGTGCATCTTGAATTTTTATTACTATTCCCTGACAGAAAATCTTGGTAATTAACCAAAATGTCTCAATTTTATCAATTAATTAGATTTCTTTAAAAATCAAAGAAGACTATGCCCAAAAAATGCTGATCTGATATGTGCAGTTTAAGACACTTTTATAACTTGGTCAGTATGCATATCTATTTATGTTGTTATGAAAGAAAGCCAATTAAGAGTCAAATGACTACGAAGAAAATAATCGGGGTCATCTCATGAAGACAAATCAATCAACAAAATGCTCATTACACATGTTGTATTATGCTTGGATTACTTTATTAGTAATAGAAATGAAATGCAGACATCTATCCTGACAGTAACAAAAAGGCATAAATGTCTTTTTATTGACTGACAAAAAAATGTAACTTAGTTGATTGCATTGACTGCTTCAATTTCAAGTGTGTTCTATTTTTAGTGTGTTCTAATGACACACTAAAACCAACATTTTATGAAAGTAAGGATATTTTTAGTGAGACATAACATAAATTATGTGTTTTTTCACATCTATGATTTGAATGATGCAGATACGTGTTTTTCTGTGAATGCATAACGTTCAATGTGTAAAACTTGTAACAAGGTGACTGCTGTTGAGATATTCCATTTTGTATCACTTAAAAGATAACATGAAATATTTCAGTTCTACATAAGGCAATGGAGCTTGATTCATAGGCTGGAGTCAGTCACAGAATTAACACTTATTTTCTTTTTCTAGATTCTTGACCTAGCCAGTAAAAATGACTATAAAGAAGTTTTTCTCAAATTCTAACTCCTGTGTGAACCCAGGGACATCCATAACATGTATGTATTCAGCTACACAGAGCATGGCAATGGCTCTCATCTGACAGACTATTTGGGTTTGTTTCTTGTTCTTGAAATTCCCTCTATCTTATTAAACTTCGTCTTTGTACTGTCTTCAGCTTGTTAGTGCCTTTCTAGTAGTCCAGCTCTGTCTGTATATATAAGATTCAACAACATCTTCCTGTTCATTACCAATTCATATATTTTTTTTCTTGAAATTCCTCTGGAATTTTGTGTTTAATTTTCCATCTTTATCTCAAATATTACTTAGCATTGCTAGTTCCATTGTTTCCTCTCTTTTTTCTGAACACAGAATTACAGATCAATTTTCCAGAGATTTTTTAGTTTGCATTATTTCACTCATATGATTAATTCTCTATTTTAATTGTTGTTCCATTAGCATAGCATTTATTTCCAAGATATTGTTCTTTGATAAAATAACTGACTTTCTAGAGAACACCGAGTTATCTGGGATTCAGTGAAGTGTTTGATATGGTTTCACAGAGGGAACATAGTTCAACAGCAAAGAATGGAACTTAATAAAAGAAATGGAGAATGGCTAAAGAACTATTTAAACCAAAAAACAAGAGTATTTCCCAAGGGAGAACTACTAGGCTGTAGAGAGCTTACTAGTGTAGTTCTCTTAGGTATATTCTGGTTCTGACTTTCTATAATATATTCATTAATGGTCTTGGAAAAAAAAAATTAGGCATGAGAGTGAAATTTGCAGGTGACTACACATCTGCAGAGGCTAAAGATGGAATGTATTATGTGAATCAGGTAGGCATTTTGGTATTTCTGAAAGATTTATAGACCCTATTTCTTGGGCAGTTCATCAGAATATTGATGTTCTCACACAGCAACAGGCCAGGAGGACTTTTTTATTTTATATATGAGAATCATTACTGTAGAAGTCTTCTAAAGAAGTCATAAAAATATACACCACTATTTTTAAGTTTATTTACTTACCTATCACTTTTCTTGGATAAAGAATTAATCTAAATCCACTGAAATCAACAAAAATACTTAATTGATTTCAGAAGCTTCCGGTTAGTCCCTGTATAGTCCCCAGTATAGTCCCCTGTATAGTCCCCAGTATAAGAGGGATATGGAGCAACTAAGATGATTAAGGGAATGGAACATCTCTTGTATGAGGAGAGATTGAGTGAACTGGGCCTGTTTTCTCTGGAGAAGAGAAGGCTGAGAGGGAATATGATTAATATGTATAAGTTCATGAAGGGAGAATGCAGGGAAGAAGGGGACAAGCTCTTCTCATTGGTGGCCAGTGATAGGACAAGGGAAAATGGGCATAAGCTGAAACACAGGAAGTTCCATCTCCAGGTGAGGAAGAACTTCTTTACTGTGAGGGTGACAGAACAGTGGAACAGGCTGCCCAGGGGGGTTGTGGAGTCTCCTTCTCTGGAGGTCTTCAAAACCCACCTGGATGCCACCCTGTGCCACATGCTCTAAGTGTGCCTGCTTGAGCAGCAAGATGATCTCTAGAGGTCCCTTCCAACCTTGAATATTCTGTGATTCTGTGATTCTGTATACAAAACCAAGTAGGAAGGCTTGTTTCTATTTCGTACATTCAGAGTCTAAAATGGAGGTCTCTGGATTAAGTTCTTCTGAGGTCTGTACAGCAGGAGTGACATCTCCAGTCTGTGATTCATAGTTATGATACGTTATGTTGTTACAGAGAGTTTTCATGGGGTGAGAAGAGATACCCTTTTTGAGGTTTCCCTTCTTGTCTCTTTATCTAAATTGCTTTAGAGGTAGTCTAGATGACTAACAAAACAGGAGTATAACACAGCACAGATAAAGCAAAAAGCAAAAGTCTGATTAAATCTTTGCTCTTTTTTGGAATACTGAACAATTAAAATTGCTTTTTCTTTGGCAAATTGATTTTACCTGCAGAATAGGCTTTACACTGGAAAGGCTAGCCCACTGAATGATGTAAGAATCAAGTTTCACAACAGTATTAAGGAATATTTCCACTGAATATTTACTGTATATAATATTTCCACTGAATATTTACTGTATGTAACTGAAATGCTGAAATTTTATTTTGCATAGTCCAGCCCTTCTGCCTGAACCCCACACCTCTCTGTATCTTCCCTTCCAAGCTTTTCATTGCTTCCTAGATGGTCACTGGCACAGTCATCTGCAGTTAAAAAAAAAAAAAAAAAAAAAAAAAAAATCATTTGCCCAACTTACTTGCATTTCCTTTTATAAACTGTCTGCTGTCACCTGTGTGTTCTAACCTGAAAGTCTTTGCTCACACAAAAGAAAGAATATTCTTTCAGTCTAAAGTATATCCCTATGAAAAAAAACAAAAACAAAAACAAAAAAAACCTGTGAGTATATATTTACTTTTTAGTGTGTACCAGTTCCAGTAATGCTACTTTACTTATAAGCTGTATTACACAGAAGACATTTTACAAAATCACTTATTTATATATTTATGTATGGCTCTTTGCAGTTTGTATAAAACATATCATTATCTAATCACTCTTGGTGTCTTCATATGTTTTGTTAAGGTGTGTCTTTTCATTTATGTGTCTCCTTTAACCCATTATGAATTTGGCCAAACAGGGCAGAAAGAAAAAAGCAAAATCAAAACCAAAACAAACTAAAACCACTCTGTCATTTCAAAGGCCTTATCCAGACACGCACTCCATAACCCCTAGCAACAGAAGAAAAACAATATGAAAGGTGGCTGAGAGACACTCATAGGAAAGAAAAACACAACTCATTGGTACTGTTTAACATTTGCTATAATCAAGGTTACATTTCATGGATCCCAGATATCTCCTTCCTGACATTTCTTAAAAGTAGTAAAATATATCCACATACAGAATTTATTTTAAAAATTATGACAAGCCACACAATGAAATCATATTGACAAGGATTAATGGGCACAAATGTAAACTGCAAGTAATAATACCATTAAAATGGCTGGCACTTCTTTGCTTTTAACTTTTCCTAATATCCTGGCAATTCAATGTTAGAAATGTCTTATCATTAATAAGTGCTAAGCTTGTATGAAATTAAAGGTCTACTTCCTCTTTATTAAAAGAAAGAGGCCAGAAGTCTGTTGGAGAAAGACATGACAAATTAAATTGGCTTCTTTCTTCACTATGTTTTTTGTAGAAGAACTTGGATGTAAGAAATGTCCACCGGTTCCTTGATAAGTGTGGGGGTTAAGGTGACTTCGACTTAACAGTGGGGATATAACCAGGGAACATTTCTATCCTTCTTATCATACTTTGCCTCACATTAAAGCCACAGGAAAAGACAAGATTTAACAATGACTTGACCATTTCTCCAGACTATTATTCTGTATTCCATGTACATCCCATATCACCAGGAAAAAAAAAAAAAAAAAAAANAAAAAAAAAAAAAAAAAAAAAAGGAAATGAGGAGAGGAGAATTCAGAGATGACTATGTGACTTAGTAGCTCATGATATTGAACCAGCAGGCAGTGTCCTAAAACAATATTAACTGATGTGAAAAGCTGAGGATGTCTTAAAAAGGTTTCCAAAATAAATGTCATGTGGGGTTTTTTTGAGAATAATATTTATGCAAGATCTTGCAGAAACAAATAATGATTTTGCTCTACTTTATACAGACAACTATCTTTTTAAGTGACCAATAATTTTATGCACTTTTATATTCCATTTTTTAAACAAAAAGGAAAGGATGTATTTCTCAAAAGAAAACAGTTACTATTTAAAGTTTTTTATTTAAAGTTTTTTAACTATTACTCATTTGGAAAATATTATTGATTTTATTTTACTCATATTTTAGTAATTGACTGTTATTTCTAGTGTACAAATGGAAGAGATGAAAAAAAGGAAGTAAACATAAGTGAAAAAAGAAACAAGATTATCTTCCAGCAAGGGGTTAGTAGATATTTAATTTCTATGTGATAAAAATGATTACTTTCAAGATCTTCACAAATTTGAAGATTATAAATATATTTTATATATTTATACATTTACATATATTTATATACATTTATATATTTTATATATTTATAATCTAATTTATTAAGTATATCTATATCTTATAAAATATATTTTATAAATATAATTTACAAAAATATTTTAAATGATCATAAATAAAGATTTAGATATTTTTAATCACTGATAAAACATCTTAAAAATATGCTAATAATAATTTCCACAATCCACTGTCTTTGCACATTTAAATCTCACAAGCTGAAGATATTGATTTCCCTTTTATAGAATGAGGATTAGTTGCACCCATTTTACTACTAGCTTTATCAAAAAAGCAGTAAGATGTATCAATTATTTGTTTTCACTTAACGTATTTCATATTGTTTGCTAAAAATGACTGAGATTTTCCTGCACCACTACCAATATTCTGAATCCAAATGTGACTGTGGCATATCATCAATTTAAGTTGCCTAAAATGTGACCTAGACTGTTTTTATTCACATAGATTTTGGTAAAACCTTAGAGAAACATGCTGTTTTCTTTTATCTAATTTAAGGAATCTAATTTCACAGACAAAAAGACCTTTACAGGCATTTCTACCAACAATCATCGTGCCATTAAAATCTAATATATGAGATTGCAGCAAGCAGATAAATTTATTCAGTAATCTATAAACAAATTAGAAGGACAAAAGAGGATTTATTTTGTAAGAGAAGGCTTATGAAATGACATGAAACCATCAGAGTCAATACAATTTCAGCTATACTTTCCTATATCATTTTCCATTTCACTTTCTCTCCAGCACTCTTCTAAAAATCAGCTGCAACTTCAGACAGAGGGAGATATTATGCTAATGCCTTAAAATATTTGTAAAGTCACTCCTTAACGTCAGTTTTAAATCCTAGATATTATTTTCCTATTATGAAAGAGAAATTGCCTTGTATTTTTTCCCCTTATTTTAAGACCATCTATTAAAATATTCTGTATCGCTTTCTCAGTGGACATTTATAAAGTGTTCTCTCTCCACAGGTTAACACAATTAAGTTTGCAGTCAAAATACAGATTATATATATATATATATTTTTTTTTTTTGAAAAAGTAAATATGTATATATATATATCAGGGGTTTGAACTTCAGTCTTTTTAAGATGAATCCTATCAGGCTAAGCTGTGATTGCTTTCAGCTACCATTTTTAAAAAGAGAATTTCTATTAGTTTCTCCATTAATTTTCTTCCATTATGCTAGTAATTCTTTACTTTGAATAGTATACAATAGCTTCCACTTACACAAAAAAGTTATGAAAACCACTCTAAGTGAAGGGTGCATTTTCTTCTTGTCCTTTCTCTTCTGATATACCTCGCACCATGATTTCAGTCTTGTTAAAAAAGCTTCTACAGTGATTGTATGACCCACTCATGAACATAAATCTTAACTCTCTGATAAGTTAAATTTCACTTGGTCAAGATTCCTCACTGAAAGAATACATATTTTCTCAAGTTGTTGTATCTTCTTAAAGCAAAGAAAACTCTCTTTTTTTATTTTTTTCCCCCCCCCAATTCCAGGATTAATTATATTTCTAATTGAGGAATGAAACTACAAATTGTAGTTTCAAATACAAATTATATTAACTAAGGGTAAAAATAATTCCAACAGAAAAAGATTTTCTTCTTCCACTTATTCATCTTGTTAACAGCCACCACTTGCCAACCTGACAAAAACTTGTCATTCCATCTTGTTCATACAGATCCTCTGTTCACTTTCTCATCCACAAAGAAGTTACAGAATTTAGGTCTTAGGTCTTAGAGACTACCATTGCACTGTATGGTGACCAAGTAAAAAATACTGTGGAGGTTAGATTACACTGAAAAATCTACCCTCTGATTGTAACAAAAGTATATATTTCTTTCTCAAAAAATAATTCCATCGTTATTTATTATATTATGTTTTCCTGCTCATTGTTAGAAAGAAATAAAAAATAGAGGCAATGGTTCATCTCTATAGATGGGGTTAGCCAAAGTAAGCTTACTTTGTCAGGCACGTCAGAAGCAGTAACAAATAAAGGGCTGAGATTTTCATTTCAGCGATGACCATAGTTTGGGAATAAGAAAGATTCAGTGAGGACCATAGCTTGGGAAAGCATGAAGTTTGTACCTTGACCCAGCAATCTTCCACTAGCAAGCACAATTGATGAAAATCCTCCAAAACTGAAACCATCTTCCCCTTTTAGCTATTGCTGACAGCTGTGGATGGAAGGATTGTCTGACTGCTGACACACACACCCACAAAGTGTCATTTCTTTAATTTTTAGGTTATTTTTTTTTATATTTCAAGTTTTGAGAAATTTATGGGAAAGTTGTAGTAAATGTTCCCCTAGACTTAGATCCCAGATTAGTTTGAACTTTTGAACAAAGACGAAACTGAAGACCTTAGATGTAAAAGTAATATTTTCTAAAGGTCTAGAAAACACTTCTGTCTCTGACAAGCCTTACAATTACTATAAGGTTTTAAAGATAGGTAAAAACATTACTTGATTATTTGCTTGGAAAAAAAAAAAAAAAAAGAAAAAGAAAAAGCCAGCCATTGTCATACATGATAGTGAGGTCAAGAGTTCTCAGGGAATGCTGTCTATGGGGAAATCTTCTATTAAAACTGTTTACTTTGAGAAAGAGAAGACAGTCCAGGAATCTGGACATGTAAAAGGCCTCACAGGTCAAGTGCCAAATGTTATTTGCTGTGTAATGGAACATTAAGCTCTGTAGGAAAACTGAGGAGCACCATTGCATTTCTAGGTTTGTAGAATTTTTGTATGTTGCAAAATTCTGAAATAAAAGTAGGAGAACCTACTATTCAGGTGAACCATACTATTCAGGTATGTTAGTAACAAAAGGATATTGCAATTTGAAATTTCTTTCTACTTATGTTCAGTAAAATACCCTGAAGGATGAAAGTTAAAAATGTGTTTGGATGCTTTGTTTTTGAGAGAAAATTGCTTGAGAAAGGGGAGATTACAGAAAAAAAAAATAGAGCCTACAGAAGTTATGGCATTACAGAGGCTTGCTTAAGGAGAAAGGCAGGATGGTTGGTATGTATGGAATCTACTTCTCCACGATTCCCTTGGCAACACAATCTGCCCTCCTAGCACACATTAATAAGAGTAAATGAAGAATGGAGCAGAATGGAGACACCATGGCCAAACTTTGCTGGCTTCCTTGTAGTGGTGGTAACCTGATGATTCCATGCAGCTGATGAGTGAATCAGAGGTGGAGTAGAGTGAAGACACCATGACCAGACTCTGCTGTTCTCCCTAAAGAGGTGGCAACCTAGTTGTATCATGCATGCACCATAACCGTATCCTGGTCTATGATAAGCCATAGAGTATGATAAGATGTCTGGTGTGGGCCAACAGTGGTGGCAAATCAGTCCAATAGACTTTGCTCAAACTTCTCCTCCTTCTATTCTCATTACAATACCAATGCACAAGCTCCTCCCAAGTTACTTCTTTCCAGCAAATGACCACTCCTCTGCTCGCTAGATTTTTATAAACCCGAGACTTTTAAAACCAATCAATAACAAAAGTAAGACTAGAGTCACTCAACCTGCACCTAAATGTAAAAGAAAAAATATAAAAGGTAAATTAAGGAGCTAAATAGAAGGAAGAATAAAGAGAGAGGGAAGATTCCATTATAACTGTCGGATCAATCGAAGGGCTGAAGCTCTTTCCTCCTCTCAGGCTGGGATGCTGCCTGAGGAGACTCAAGGTCGAGAGTTCTCCCCCCATCTTCTGGGGTGAGTGATGACTGTGCATTTGTACACTAGACATTAGCTGAAAACCTAACGTTGTAGTAGAGAATTTCCAGTACTGCCATCCATAACCTGCTTTGCAAATGTTGGATTTGAATAAGTCTTACTATTCATGAACTCGACTATTTGCTGTGAAGGCAATCGGCCATGCAGTCAACAGAATGTTCATGAATCTGGTACTGCCAGAGTCGGGCCAATAGTTACCACAATATTTGGTATCCCTATTAGGAGATGAGGAACTTCCTCCAATCCCTCTAATCTTTGAGGATCAGCTAGAACGCAGGAGGATTCCTCTCTTAACAAATTTGGCACCTCTTCCAACTGCAGCAGTCTTTCACAGGGTCTGGACAAAAATACCTTTAATTGTATATGTTTTAATATAAAAATCAATCAAGCAAATCCTTTATCACACAAGTCTGTCTCTATCAATGTATTATCTGATAAAGAAACAAACTAGAAGAATAAACTTGAACAATGCTTAACTTTTCAAGGAATAAAAGGATATATCAATATATATATCTCAAAATGTGTCTAAGAAAGAAAACTGAGAGTTATTGCACTGAAGTTATTGAGAATTTTGTAATTAAAAGGTTTCACCTTTTAGTATTTATACCTCTAATCCATGACTGTTATGCACTAGTAAAAAGAACTAGTAGAACTAGTAAAAAGAACTATGCACTAGTAAAAAGAACAGAAAAAATGATTAAGCAACATTTAAAGAATCAGAGAATCACAGAATGGTTAAGGTTAGGGATCTCTAGAGATCATGTCTTTTATTGGGGAACCCAGAACTGCACCCAATACTTCAGGTGTGGCTTCACCAGAGCTGGGTAGAAGCACAAGATCACTTCCCTTGACCTGCTGGCAACACTCCTCCTGATGCAGGCCACAATCCCATTGGCCTTCTTGGCCATGAGAGCACACTGCTGGCTCATGGTTAACTTAATCTATACTGATGCCTGGGCTTATTCCTCCCCAGGTGCAGGACCCTGCTCTTGTCCTTGGTGAACCTCATGAGGTTCCTGTTGGGATCTGTCTCCAGTATTTCTAGGTCCCTCTGAATGGCAGCACAGCCCTCTGTAGTGTCAGCCATTCTACTCACGACATCCACTTCATGATCTACATGAACATGTAATATTTCACTACCTCTTACTCTCTTTGTATTCATTCAGCTTCATCTTACTCCAAAATGATTACCAGCCTTCTGGAACGGCACAATCTCTGTATGTGTTTGTATAAAAGCCCTTGGAGAAGGCCTTTTGGATTTCCTGGAAGAATATATGCTTAATAATATGATTGCTGCATACAATGCAATACAGCATAGCTATCATAAAATAACACATCATGCTTGAGCAATATTCTTAAGTCCTCCTCTGTAAATATAAGGATAAGAATTGAGAGAAGAAATCTCCTCCACTTAATCTATTTTATAGGTTCAATTATGAGAGTCTTATTAAATTGTAATTCTTAATTTTTTGAAGGCATTCAAAGTTACCTCTGATTTTTATTTCTCTCTCTTTATATATATATTCATTATATATAAATACTCTATATCCTTTGTTTGTGGTTTTAGAATGGTTTGACATTATGTTACTTCTGCTTTTAAGATGATACTTAAGATATTTAATAGAAAACACACAAATAGTTTGCCTTAAATCTTCAAGTTGTTCAAAGAAACAACACTGCGAATAACTTATGATAATGAAATAACAATTCTTTCATTTAAACTCTTGCCTTCTATAGTGAATCACATATATGCTTAAAAAAGGTCAGTGAATGAAAACAAATTATATGTTTTCTCATACTCCTACTTTCTGACTGGGACCATCCCTCCACATGCTCTGATGACATGAAACCATTTGAATATTTCTCAGTCAACAGAATTTCTGAAAGCACTTCAAAATACATTATCAAGTAGCATTTGGGGCTCCATTAAGGAAAAAAAAAAAAAAAGTCTTTTCTTTCAATATGGGAAATGATATTCACAGGTGTATTTCCAAAATTCACTCTATTTTCCCTTTTAAGGAATGCAGTTCATTTTAAAAGCCAGACACACAGTGATGGAAATAGAGGAAAATTACACATAGCACAATGTACCATTAAGCACACACAGGAAGTGTGTGCACCAGCTTTAACTCAACATGAAAATTAAATCCAAACTGCTACAAACTAGGTCTGCGTCTTAATTTTAGTTGTTCACGTGCCCTCAATACAAATTCCTCACACTAATGTACTGCATTAGCCAAGCCTGCCACTTCTACAGTTATTATTTGTTGTTGTTTTTGTGGCTTTGTAAATGCCAGTTCATTTTGTGTCCATTGTGGGAATTTAGGTAAGCTGCTTTAGTTTTAAGAAAGTTCTGAGCATAACATTTAAGGCTGCTGCAGCAGTTTCATGGATCATTAACAATTTGCTAATATTGTTTTAGCTTGCAAATTAGTGCAGCTTAGTGACTAAGGAAAGGTTCCATAGCTGTCATTAATCAGACTAAAATTCTTCATGCATGAGATGAAAAACGATTTCTAGCCTTTGAGGCTCAGACAGCAATTACTGTAACAAAAAAAACAAAAAAAAAACAAAACAAAAAAAAAAGTGCAAGGAGTGAAAGAGAAAAAAAGCATTCCTATGTAAAATGCTGTTAGCAATTCTATTAAGTTTATTTCTTGTTGCATTTGAAAAGAACTAAAGCATGCTGTATAACCATATTTTAGCTTTCTCCTATACTAATGAAGTGACAAACTTTAGAAAAAAAGAAGAAAACCTTCTCCTAGGAATTGAAAGGAGTTTAGAAATATATTTGCTACAGCCATCTTCCCAATCCTTTGTATTTGTTTTTCTTGAATATTTGAGTGATTGAGTTTTATTCACATGAATGCTCACAGAAAATAAATCCTTAGCTTCCAAACTCTAGTACTCAGAGGCTTTTTAAACACTATGTACACACATTTGTACGGAAAAGGAAATTATAATGCTTCTCAGCTCCTCTTGGCAGAAGCCTAGCATAGCACTGTTGGGAAGGAAACAAGCAATTTCTTGGGATCACTCAATATCTTACTGCTAGTTCTGTTATAGGCAAATTCTTTTAGATCATCTAGCAGTTTCAATCCATGTCATGAATATGCAGCTAACAGCAGGGCTTCCTGCTCCATCTCCTATAAGAGTAGAGGACAAGGACATATGTATTTAGGTTACACTGAAATATCTGTCAGCAGATTTTCACCTCGGCATATGATCAGTGGTAGTCCAGTGCCTTCAGCTTCACTGACACCAACAAAATAGTACAGATTTTATTAGGTTATTCTAATTTTTTAGTGTTGACTCCACAATATTTTTTCCTCTTCTCCATCATCTTCTATTCATTGAGTCACTTTCTCTTCATATTGTTTTCCCTATTTCCCACCTCCTTACAGCCTTTTCTTCTTTCACACTTTCACAAAACTTCCCATCAAATCTTTTCTTTCCATTCTCCCTCCCTCTCTCACAATTGCTATCTGCCCTAATCTTATCTGTCTCTTTGCAAGATGCCTCTCTATCAAATTATTTCAATTCTTTATGAAAGCTCATAAATTATGTTATTTAAAAACAGTTTTAAATAAAGGAAATATTATTTGAACCGACCATAATATCATCCTGCTTCTATCTTTCGTCATCTCCAAACTTCCCATCATGGTTTGTATCAAAGACTGTACCAGCTGTTTTTTCTTGTCAATGTCCACAGAAAAAGCCAATGTGCCTGTGAAGCAGCTATTGACATATTGACATATTGTCTTATTTTAATATTCCACCTTTATTGTAGTTAGAATTTAAGAATCTAAATACAGTACATATGTGATCCATATCAAGGACTAAAGTCTTATTTAATCATTTTTTTTTAAATTATTTCAATATGCCTTAAACCTCACTGATAAAATATTTTCTAGGTATATTAAGTGTTAATCTTACTTTTGGTAGCATTAACCATATGTATATTTCTAATTATGACATATATATTCAAATTATCCAGAAGAAAAGTTATTACAGTTAGATTTTATGTCCCTTCTGCATTTGAACAACATAATACAGTCCATCAACCAAAGAAGTAATCATTTATTTCTGTATTTTTCCATTTATATGAACATTTCTCATCAGCTTGACAAAATGAGTTATGAGTCCTATTTCAAACTTAACTTTTCTTTACAAGTTCATTTAGGAACATCAAAGTCTTAAAATTAAAAGGACAGAGAGAAAGAAAATAATTTTCTTTAGTATTTCCCAAGACAATGACATTCACTTGTTGTATTTGTTAACATAATAGGTTATACCTCTTATATATAACCTATATATATACATGGTATTGGATGCCCATTCTTTTTGACTAAATGAATAACCTATAGTCATTCCTGTAGCATGAGAAAGAAAGAACATAAAGTATTTCAAATATATTACAATTTTCACAGTTAATATTTTAGAGATTAAAATTTTAGAGAGTCAAAAATTTTATCAAAAAGTGTTGAAGAGGACATCTAAAATGATAGCCAGAAATGGTAGCCAGCAAGTGTATAACCGGTATAATCATTAGATTTTTTTTTTTTTTTTTTTTTTTTTTTTTTTTTTTTTTTTTTTTTTTTTTTTTTTTTTTTTTTTTTTTTTTTTTTTATCTTATCTCTGGATTGTACATTTTGGCCTTCTGTGTTGTCACACAGAAGAAGACTCCATTCTTGCACACAGTATTACAAAGCTCTAAAGTCTAGGGTAGCAGCCCATGGCGAGCATCAACAAACTAAAAACACCTCCATTTACAACAACTTTACTTCTCACCATTTCACACAAAACGGAAACCACAAAGAAAACTGTTTCTCCTATGTCATCCTCTTACTTGGAAAACTAATAAGGAATATTCTCATGAAGCAGGTTAAATAAACCATCTATTATTTAGCTGGAACAGAATATTCTTAGATCATTTTTGAGTATTTTTTCCAGTTCATTTTTTCCCATTCATTTTTTCCAGTTTCCATATTTAAGTGTGCTATAGAAGTATAATAATAAAATTAAAAGAAGTATAAAATAATAACAGTACAAGGGCAAGTACAACATTTTCTAAGAGGAACTTGTAGAATGAAATAATATTAAAAAAAACAGCTTATGCAATGATTCTCTTTTGATTTTTACTATTAAAATCAATGAAAAAAATCTTCCTTTCCCCTTCATTTAAGGCATAAACATCTACAGCCTTAACATACCATTCAAAATGCTGATCTAATAGTCACTGTCTTGAACCTTTAAGGCAAAGAAATTCTTGTCATCACATCCTACTAGAAACACTTCTGCGTTTTTGACTCTTCCAGAACTGATATCTTTCTACTTTCAACTGCTGAGAGACAAAAGACAATCACAATGGAACTGCAATATAAAATCTATATTTTTACAATAAAAAAAAAAAGTATTTTAAACAACTCATTTCATCCCAAGCTCACTATGCTGTTTGCAGTCCTGCAAGAACCATAACCACAAGATCAGATTTACTTAAAAAAAAAATCACTCACAGAGTACACTCACGTCAGAAGAACGCTGCCAGCTGCATAGGGCTTGAAAAACAAGTGTCTACTTAAAATCAATTATTGACAACAAACTTCATACCAGCAGTTAATTCTTGCTCAAAATATATTATACATTATACACATATATAATTACATTTTCACTACATATACAAATCTATTAGTCTTTAACAACTCAATTTGAATTACCTATGAGTATACAGTACCACAGAACAGATGCTGTATGGCTAATGCTGATGGATATAGTCCCTGAAGGTACTTTGTTGCTGACCCTGAGGTGAGCAAGCTTGAGAGGGCTTTGATGAGAGAAGTTGGAATTGATGCAGGCTTGTCTTTTTTTCTTTGTTTTTCCTCTTCATGCTTGATTGTTTTGATGTTATTTTCAACCCCAACAAAAACTTGACCTCATCTGCTCCCAGTACTGTATTTGGAAGGATATACTCCTATTTGCACATCCTTGTGCTTATCTTGTTCTTTTCCTTCAGCCTTTTATCACTTGTGTGTCTTTTACACGCAGCTACACATGTTCTTGTTGCTCCTTCTGGGGTGATGATGCAGCCCAAACATGACAGAAGTCAGAGAAAGAAAAGAAGACAAAATAAACGAACAAAACAGTCATCGTCACCAGATAATTTAATACACTGACTGATATGCTGTGATACCTCCAAATGTGAATTATGAATGTGACCTGAATTCCATAGATTCCACACAGATTTTAACCCAAAATGACTCCTCATCAGGCAGGTCTAGATGAGTAGATCAGTTCTTCACGTTCAGCCTTAACGGTTAGCTTACTTTCTTATCTCATCTCTGCAATTAAATTACTGTTTCATCTCTGCAATTAAATTTTGTTTCATTTCCAGGTTGCATTCCTGCAGAAATTATAAAGTCAAAGCAAGCCAAACATCAATGAGTTAACTTTTGGATGAACATTTAGGCCACTGAAAGTCTATGTTACGCTAAAGGCTCTTTGTAACCATTAATTATTTCAGCTAATTTGATTGCTGCTATGTTTTTTTCTTTTATTTTCCATACTCTTAACCTGACACATGTCAGCTTTACATACCTTTATATAAGATGATTGCAAGCTCTAACTAGAGCTAGAGCTATGAATAAGAAGATTTTCATATGTAATAAATATATTTATAATAAAGAATAAAAATAGTTTCAAATATTGTGTTTTCCACTGAGATAGAAGATGGACTTTAAAAATCTTCAATAATAAAGAGAAGGAAAAAAAAAACCCTGATCTGGGTTGTCTTTGTTAATTTTGTAGAGTGAAAGATAAGGTTTTAAGTCTTTGGCATGATATTTGCTCATACTGCGAGCCTAGGCACATGGCAAAACCATGCCCATTTGGTCTCAACTTTGCAGCTGTGTGACTTTATGCAAATAAATAAACATTAATTGTATTAGTTATTAGGAAGATGATACTATTTAACTCCTCATCATTTTTGCATTAGCCAAATAAACATTTATTTGTGCACACAAGGAAATTTTTGGCAGGAAGAAATACTAAGAAAAGGGATTATTGATGTATCAGGGCATGCAGAACTTGTGCAGGATGTACACTGCGGTCACCAGATGATTCTGCAGCCACAGCCAGAGCTTATGCTCTTCAGTTTTTACTAAAAATTTGTTACAGATGTGCAGAATCATTTGTTAAAAAAAAATCAGTCTATATTGATGTGTTCTCACTAAAAACCTAAACTTTTTTTTTTTTTTTTTTTTTTTTTTTTTTTTGTCATGGAAAAAAATGGGGAAATTTTGTGGTCACCTCTATTTTTATGATTATGAGGAATAAACATAATGTATCATAGCATAAAAATATTTCTTTAAGGCTAAATCTAAATCCCCAAATTCTCCTAAATTTGATGGTTTAAAAGGGAGAGTTCTGTGACATCAAGTATTCCCTTAAACTAGACAAACAAGACAAAGAAGAAGGTGCTCAGGAGTAGCCAGCATGGATTCACCAAGGGCAAATCCTGCTTGACTAACCTGATCACCTTCTATGAAGGAATATCTAGCTGGATAGATGATGGCAGAGTGGTAGATGTGGTCTATCTGGACTTGAGCAAGGCTTTTGACACTGTCCCTCACAGCATCCTCCTGGGCAAGCTCCGAAGGTGTGGGATAGATGAGAGGACGGGGAGGTGGATTAGGA
>VZSG01001076.1:18851-51308 GCA_013398315.1 Nothoprocta pentlandii | reverse complement strand
ATGACCTCTGAGGTCCCTTCCAACCTCAAGCATTCTATGATTCTATGATTCTATAAATAAACTCTGCAGTAAAATTGACAAAAGATTGTAAATTACTTCTTGAATGAATCTTGTATTTTTCTTCATTTTCTACCTGCAAATATTTACATAAACTCTCACCAGTTTTGAAAATCTCTGCTCACCTATTTTCCTACTTTTCTGTTTGACATACTACTTATATTTTTGAGCTTGTACCACTGTAGTCTGTGGTACATTTTTTATAAAAGTAGTTTCAGGATTTTAATGTTGTCATCAAATAATATCAAAATGTAGAATTTATTGGAATTAATTGGAATCAATCAATATTTAAACAGCTTATATATAAAGTTCCAGTACTGGAAATCAAAGGAATACTTATGAAAAGATAAATTAACAAGACATACAAGAAAAAAATTGAAAAAAAATGAAATTAGCGTTCTTTTGTAACTGTAGTTCTAAGAGATCTGTTTTGAAGCTTTGAAAATGTCTTTCAATTTTTAATCAAAGTTGTGATGCGAGACAAAGATGTAGCATTTCATAAATTCCATCAGTTTTGCTGACATCTCAAGAGATTATAGTTGTTTACGTAGCTCCAATAAGTGTCACAACTGTGTATCATAGTAAACTGGTAATTCAAAAACATCACAAATCTCTTAAACAACTTTATAATATTGCAATGTGGAAAGTTTATATGCATTCCAAATACAAGGGTTATTTTATTTCATCCAATTTGTTAGATTCAGCAGATTATTTCAAGCTATATTTCAAAACCCAATTCTTGTCCTAAAACTTTGAATGATATTGTCCATGTGTCTTTTCCTAGCAGCAAGATTTAGACATTAATCTCCAGTTACATATTAGTTTGCAGTGCAGTCCTTAAAAGTTGCACCAATTGTCTAAGAGAAAAACAGACATTGAAGCTGCAATGCCAAAACTGAATTAATTAACAAAATATTCAGATTTTTTAATTATTCAACATTTAAAAGAATCACATGAAAATTTTCCTCTCACAAGAAAACTCTCACTCATTCTCTGAAGTTTGTCTTTAAAATAATTCTCTCTAATCAGAGAGTTCTTGATTTTCAAAATTAAAATTATTAAAACATCTTTCATAGTTTTCAAGCTTTTCTCTATGAAATGGTTTAACAAAAGATGGTCTAGAAAACCTTTGAAGTCTTCTTCGTAACAGGCTGATCTTATTCAATTAATTGAAATCAAAAGAGGAAGAAATAGAATGTTAAATGACTTTTCAATATCAAGTAATTTGAACTGTGAGACTGTTAAACATTAATTGAATGAACACTGAATTTTTTCCTCCATCTAAATCCTTTTTTTTCCCATAATGAGACTTGGAGTGTAGCAGTGCTTTCACAGGTAATGCTTTCGGATGATTTGACTACTATCTCTCCTAGTAAGATAAAAGAATTCCTATATGTGTTTTCTTTCTTTCTGTCATAATCTTATGTCTGACACACCTCAAGTCCTTAATGACTCTCATCATTAGTAGCTAGAGATAGTATGTAGTCCTACAGATTAAGTATTCCCAGCAGAATTTCAAGACAAGAAAAAAAAATTACCATTTCTTTATAATGCCTACTTCCTTTTTCCCCTAAGTAGCAGTTATCCAGAGGAGCTATATTTAAGCCAATAGGAAATAAACAAACAAAAACCCCAGCCTCTCTGTATTCTGGTTTGGAAGAGATTTGGTAATTCTACAAGCAGAGTAACTTGTTTTATGCCTATGGTTCTAACAGGAATAGTAAACCTGACTTTGTGGTCTTTGTTTTAGGTTATGTAAGCGCTAAAACCATAAGCATTTTGACATCCAACCTGGTCTACTACCATAAAAGCTTACAAGAGAAAAAAAACCCTCCCATTTCTTTCCACAGCAATAGTGACAGAAACACAGTAACACATTTTAAAGATTGGTTCAGCTTTGCCGATTCATAAAGCTTGTTCATTATCTATTAACATAACTATTGCGCTTTTTTCTCTACTTTTTAATTAAAATGGTTAAAATAATGTAAGAAATTTTATGCCAAATATATTTTGCTCTACTATTTGCTTCTTAAGGTGAATTTTCATGGCAAAATTTATTCCATTCACATGACTTATTTAAGAATTTCACATTTATTCAACAAAGATTAGAATATATTTACTTATTTAGATACCGTAGGCACAATTGAAAAGCAATTTTCATATCTTCTTCATAATATTGAATAGGCATCATCCTCAGATATCAATAGTCGCTAATCATTCACATAAAATGTAGTCTAATGCAAAAATGTTAAGAAAAAAGACAACTAATTTTGGCTTCAGTGGACATCGGATCAGGTCCATGGGAAGCACTTTATCTAGTGAGCTACAAGTGATGTACTCTTCTTTCCATTAGATTTTAATAGAAAAGAATCCAAAATAACCCAGGAATAGAATAATGAGATTGATAGTAGGGAAGCAAAGAGATATAATAAAGACAAAAAAAAAAAAAAAAAAAAAAAAACCTAAAAAGACTCATAAGTACTATTCACAAATAGAGTAAAAACTTAAATCTGAATATCTCAGAAATATGGACAACAGAACTAATTAATAAAAAAAAAATCTGAGAAGAAATAGTAATAAAGATTACAGATGATCCTATTTTGTAAGAAAAAAAAAATCTTCATAAATAATTAGGAAAGGCTGTCATTTTTTCCACATATGAAATGTTATTCGCAATATTTGTTTTTGGCTGTGAACATTGATCTTAAGTTTTGTTTGCTGTTTAATCCTTCTTAAATTTTTACTGATAGCTTTCAAATTTGCTAATACTTTTAAAGCAAAATCACTATGCTAATGAAGTGAAAATTTAATTGAATTTGATGTATTGCAATATATCTCCACTTGCAGAAGCACTTTAATGGATACAGACCAGATTAAAAAAAAAAAGAAACTTGTTTTGTTGGAGTGAGTAGTAGGTCTATGAAAAGCACAACATAATGCTCAGACACACAGACAGCAGGGAATTGGTTGACCAACATCAGGTAAAGAAATGGTAGACAGGTTTAGAAACCAAATAGTCCAATAGAAAACAGAAGGGGACTACTACTCAGCACAACAGGGCAGAAGTCCAAACATACCATACATAGGCATGTAAATAAGGAAGTCCCTGAGAGTACCCGAAGGGAAAGACTCTCACCCTGGCATGCTGGGATGCCTCTGAAGTGCCTGCATGGGCTTGCACACAGTGTGGAAAAAAAAACAGGAGGAATTAGAAGGCTGTGAGCCATAATAGGATTATAATCTCATTGGGATCACAGAGATGTGTTGGGATAGCTCATATGAATGGAGTGCTGCTATATAGGCTCTTTAGGAATGGCAGGCTGGGATGGTGAGGAAAGGGAGGTGCTCTTTATCTGAAAGAGTAGTGGGAACACATGCAGCTTTGCTTAGGAACAGCTGAGGGGCAAGCTGAATAGTGGGCAGGCTATGGGTGATTTTGTAGTGGGTGTCTGCTGTAGACAAAGATACAGATCAAGAAGTAGTCCTTCACCAAACAAGATGGTGAAGGAAAAAACTGGGACAAACTTTCTGTTTGCAGGCTTCATGGGGCATTTAACCAACCTGTTATCTTCTAGAGGGACAACAAAGAAGCCACAGAGAGATACTAGAGTTTGTGATCCTGCAAGGAGGGAAAAACAAAACTAAATAAAACAGAATTACATGGGATATGACCTTGGAGGTAAAATGTTTTCAGGAGTACAGATTAAAGAATCACCTCCTCCAAGCTCAAGAGTGATCCTTCCCAATAAGCAAGAAACCAAGCAAAGGCAACAAGAGGTCTATATGGATAAACAAAGAGCTCCTAACTAAACTCGAATATGAAAAGAAAAATACAAAAGTTGGAAGAGATAGATGACCTGTAAGGAATATCGATACATTGTTCAAGCATGGAGAAAAGGGATCAAGAAAGCTAAAGCCCACGTGGAGTTATCTTGTGAGCTACATGAAGGGTTACAAGAAGGGATTCGGTAGCTACATAAGCTGCCAAAGGAAGACAAGGAAAAATCGGGGTCCTATGCTAAATGAGTAAAGTGTCTTGGTGGCAAAGGACAAAGAAAAAGCAGGGGCAGTGAATGCCTTCTTCATCTCAGTCTTTACTTTCAGGAATCTGTAGCCTCCTTGACCAGAAAGAAGACAGAAACAATGAAAATGAAGTTAGGAAACACATAAACTGTATGAACATAAACCCATGAGACCTGATTGGATCCCCATAATCACCCATAAGTGCTGGGGGGGCTGGCAAATGTCACTCAAAGACACTCTCTATTATCTATCATCTTATCCATGAAAGGTCATAGTGATCAAGAGAGATTCCTGAGGAGTGGAAGAGAAAAAAAAATGTCAAAATGTCACTGCTATTTTCAAGAAGGGATAGATGAGATCTATGATGAGATGACTGGCTTAGTGGATGAGGGAGGAGCAGAGAATGTTGCTCAGCTTGACTTTAACAATGTTTCTGACACTGTCTCCCATAACATCCTCATAGAAAAGCTGACAAAGTGCAGGCTAAAGGGTCAAAAATGGTCGGAAAGCTGGACTAAAAATTGGCTGAATGGTTGGACTAAGAGGGCTGTGATCAGCATCAGGAAGTCTACTGTTCTCCAGTCATGAAGAACAGTAACCAGCAATGTCCCTCCAAGATTGATGCTGAGACCACTACTATTAATGGTCTCGATGACAGGACTAAATGCACCCTCAGAAAACTCACTGATGACACAAAGATAGAAGGATAGACCTCAACAGGTTAGAGAAAAGAACAGGGGGACCTGATAGAGTTTTGCAAAAGAAAGTGTAAAATCCTTCACCCGGAGAACAATATTCCCATGCTGATGTATTAAAGTGTATATATTATGTATATATACACAATACTGTTGTGGTATTAGCTGGGGTAATAGCTGGGGGTGGAGGAAAGAGGAGAAGAGGTGGGAAAATCCATCTGGAAAGCTCTTTTGCAGAGAATGACCTGGAGAACCTGGTGGAAAAGTTGGGTATGAGCCAGCAGTGCCCCCTTGCAACAAAGGCAAAGGTATTCCAAGCTGCCTTACAAAGAGCATTGCCAGCAAATCAAGGGAGAATATCCTTCCCCTCTATTAACATTAGAGAGGTCATACTACAGTGATGTGTCCAGTTTTACGTTCCACAGCACAAGACATGGAGCTACTGAAGCAAGTACAGCACAGGGCCACTAGGTAATTAAGGGATTGAAGCATCTGATATATGAGAGATGGAGAGTACTTGGAGTGTTTATCCCAGAAAATGCTCAGGAGGAATCTGATCAAAGTGTATAAATATCTGAAAAGAGGGCATAAAGAAGATTGAGCCAAGCTGTCTCTGTTTTTGCAGATATTCAAAACTTGGCTGAACACAACTTTGAGTAACTCACTCTAGATGACCCTGCTTGAGCAGGGAGTTGAACCAGATGAGTTCCATTTCCACTATTCTGTGTAATGCTGCAATTCCCTGAAAACAATCACTGATGCTGCACACTCACTATGGAAAAGTAGTCCTTGTTAGGACATTGCTATATAACTAGTATGCTCTTTCAAGGATAGAGAAAATCACTTTCATCTTGACACTACAGAACTACCTTGCATTTTACAATGCAAGCACTATCGATGATATGAATCAATAGGAAAAAAATCTATAGCAAACAAGAGACATTGTCCTTCTATTATTTACCTCCATTTCTTGTGTTCTGAATACATTTTAACTGATCCAACAGTAGCTATTTATATGAACATTGACTTTTATCTAGGGAAAAAAAAAAGAAAAAAAAAAATTTTCTGAGTATCAAAGAACACTGAAGCAGTTCACAGAATGAGGGAAATGCAGCATACATTCACAGCAGAATGACACTATTCAGTTTTGAAAATCAGTGTTGTACTACCATATCTTGCAGTAATTCTGAATTAGAAATCCCCTTGTGTGAAACAAGTGACTGAGGAGAGTAAGCATTTAGATAGCCTTTTCTTAAGACAGTGCAATCCATTGTCCACATTTTTGCCTTATGCTGTAAATATTTTGAATGGGATCCTTTATAGTGCTATTTACATTGAACGATCTTTAACCAAATTACAAATATAATAAAGTTCTAACTACTGAATTGAAAACAGAACAAAAGAAACAATAATGCACATGCAACTCTGTCTAAAGTATTTTATGGTTTCTACCTGAAACGGTCAGTAACACAATGATTCTATGATGCTCAAACCATCCATCGGTGCATTCCATCACTGGCCATGGAAGTACCCTATCCCACCCCACGCCTCTTCCACTCCCTTCTTCTCATGGCAGGAATTGGTTTGACTTGTGGTGTGATTGCAAAAACACATTTGACATATTGTCCTGCTACAGCTGCAGTGACCACGTGCAGGGCTGCCCTCAACAGGTACGACCGGACAGCACTGATCACATACCTTATCATCTTGTTTCTTATTTATTCACTTTGTATCAACCTTTCTGCATTTCATTCTCCTTCCAAATAAACTACCTGCACTAATCACATTTTTTTTTTAATTCTTATTATTAGGTTTTGTTATATGCATACCAAAATTTAGTA
Source organism: Nothoprocta pentlandii (assembly GCA_013398315.1). Lineage (NCBI taxonomy): Eukaryota > Metazoa > Chordata > Aves > Tinamiformes > Tinamidae > Nothoprocta > Nothoprocta pentlandii. The sequence goes on along the minus strand of VZSG01001076.1, from coordinate 44,692 downwards.
TTTTCTGCTACTTTGGTAAGTTCAGCTTTATATAACACTGCTGATACAGTTATTTAGGCACTACTGGTCTTGCAAATGTCCTGTAAAAAGGTCTCCAATTGTCCCCTCTAAGCATCTGTGAAGTTTGCCTATTTCTCACATAATCCATCCTAAATGACCCTGGAGACCATCTAATAGTTGCTATCTATAACTTTTGTAAGATTATTTCTCTGCTGCTTGTTATATTCAGTAATTTCTCACATCACATCCAGTAGACTTCCACATCCTCTTCATTTGTCTTATCCTCAGGCCAAAATCTAGTCAGTAGCCTAGTCATTTGCTTGCAACAGCATACTTTATATAATCTATTACAGGGGAACTTATATATATATAGTATAGAACATATAATTTATTACATCTATCCAAGAGCTAGATTTTTTTTTTTTTCCATGACATTGAATGTTAAATAATAGGCCCTGGACTGCTGAACTGCACCAGTCACCTTCAGGATGGGACAGAGTGCACCCTTAGCAAAACTGCTGAGGATACAGAACTGGGAGGAGTTAACTGACCTGTCAGAGGGATCTTAACAGGTTCAAAAGATAGGTGGAGAGAAGGAACATCATGAAGCTTAGCAAAGGCAAATGAAGGGTTCTGTATGTAGGGGGGAATAATTTCAGGCACCAGTACAGGCTGGTGTATGATGTGCTGGAGAGCAGCTCTGAGGAGAATGATGTTGGAATCCTGGTGGACAAAAAATTGACTGTGCCCTTGTAGGAAAGAAGTCTAATGATCTCCTCAGCTTTATTAGGCAGAGTGCTGTCAGTAGGTTGAGCCCCCTCTAGCCAGCCCAGGTGAGGCCACATCTGGAGTACTGTGTTCAGCCGTGGGCTCCCCAATAATAAAAGAGGCATGGAGCTACTGAAGTGAACCTAGCAAAAGGCTACTGAGAAGATAAAGGGACTGGAGCATCTCTCATGTCAGGAAAGGCTGAGAGAGTTGGGGCTGTTTAGCCTGGAGAAGGGAAGGTGAGATGAGGATCTTAGAAGTTTGTATAAACTTCCCATGGAAGAGTGTAGTGAGGATGGGGCCAATCTTCTCAGCCTAGCAAAAAAGAGACAATATCCACAAGCTTAAACACATAAAATTTCATGGGAATATGTGGAAAAACTTTACTGTGAAGCACTGGAACAAGCTGTCCATGGAAGTGATTGTTGTGGTTTGAAGGGGTGGGCAAATTTATTAAGAGATGAATCTCCTTGCAATGCAGCTGATCCTCAAAGGTTAGAGGAACTGGCAGCAGCTGGACTCATCTCTTAATAGGGATACCAAATGGTAACTATCTATGTAGTAACTATAAGCCTGACTCTAGAAGCACAATATCCACAGTCTGTTGATTATAGGTTCCACTGCCTTCAAAACAAGTAGTCAAATTCACAAACAGCAAAACTTATTCAAATGCAATATTTACAAAGCAGGTTTTGTCTGTCAGTACAGGAAATTCTCTACTACAGTGTGGGGTTCTTAGCTAGCTCTGATGGGCAACAATCAACAACTACAGGCCTCTAACTGGACTCAGCACCACTGATCACCACCGTCTGAGCTCTGCCATGCAGGCAGTTCTCAGTCCATCTCACCATCCACTCATCTATCCCATACCTCCAGAGTTTGCCCAGGAGAATGCTCTGAGGGNAAATGCAATATTTACAAAGCAGGTTTTGTCTGTCAGTACAGGAAATTCTCTACTACAGTGTGGGGTTCTTAGCTAGCTCTGATGGGCAACAATCACTCACCTCAGAAGACAGGAGAGGGCTCTCAGTCTCAAGGAGTCTCCTCAGGCAGCATCCCAACCTAAGGGGAGGAAAGGGGTTCTGCCTGTCCATGGATCCCAGAGGTTATGATGGAGTCTTCCCTCTAACTTCTTCCTTCCTCAGTTCACCTTTTCTATTTTTTTTTTTTTTTTCATTTAGGCAGAGCTTGAGTAACTCTAGTCATGCTTACTTTTGTTACTGATTGTTTTAAAACTCTCTCAAGTCAAACAAAAATCTAGACAGCATGCTCAGTGAGGAGTGGTTGTTCCTTGGAAGTAGGTAACTTTTAGGATGGAGGTGTGTGGTAGTATTATAATGAGATTAGAATGAGGAAAAGTTTAAGCAAAGTTCATCCAAAGGTACTGATCTGCCACCATTGTTGGTACAGCACCAGACATCTTATTGTATTATGTGGCTGATCAGCTGCATGACACCACCACTTTATCACCCCTGCAGGAAGTAGAGCAGAGTTTGACGGTGGTGTCTCCATTTTGCTCCACTCTTCGTTTTCTCTTATTAACGTGTGCTAGAAGGGCAGATTGTATTGCCAAGGAGATTGTAGAGGAGTAGATTCCACACATACCAACTATCCTAGAAGTAGTAACTGTCTTTCACCCCAAGCAACCCGCTGTTATGCCCTAACTTCTTATTCTCCAGAAAGGACTGCCATATCTATTCAATTCAATTTTGTAACCTTACATTTCCTGAAATAGTCTATTAAAATACAGAGTGTGAGGTTTGTTTTGCTCTTAAAATTACTTGTCTCACTGGTCTATTTTAAAGCAAGACCACACACCTGAATGTGTACTTGAGGGTGACATAATATCTTGCAAAGGGTGGGAAGTGAAATTTCTTAAATTAGATCCTCCTTTCCCGAAATAATGTTAAATGGAAGTTACAAGCAGAATGGTGCTGGTTTATGTCACAAACTCCACACGTCTTTTACAGCAGTAAGAAAGCAATCACATTCTTCTTAACATCTCCTTCTCATCTGAGCCTACCGGTATATCTCGGAGGTAGAAAGCAATACAAGGAGGCAGAATCTTCACTGCTTTTGAATTGAATTATTTCATAGGATCACCAATCTTGACTATATCTTAAGGCTGCAATTTTTAGACTGATCAGAGTTTCTGTTCAGACATTATTCTGAGATCACAGAAATGCATTTCTGATGACATTCTAGCAGTGAAGCAATCCTATTTAGAAGAAGACAAAGACAGACACAATGTTACCTAAAACATTTGGGAACACTGGACTGGAAATCAATGGAATGATTGTGTGTTCAGCTGCACATGCTGCACACATTTTTCAGTGTCCATGTGCCCTATCTAATGGCAGCAGACATCTTTGAAAAATCTGAAGTGCACTACTATTATTGTACATTAATAGAAAGAGAAACTGTGTAGTGTAGGCCTTTAATGAATAATACAGTCAGCAGCTATACCTCTATGCATGTAGTGCTCTTTACACTGCACTTGAACATATTCTTCACTGACTTCCTACATTATAATTATTATAGTGAACTATATTACCCATAGCATATAAAAATCTTTGGACATTTCACTTATTCTTTTAAGAATAAGAGGAAGGATAACCTTTACCAGCTTTAAATAGCTTGCCAAAATATCACCTAAAGCAGTGGAATCCAAATTTATTTATATATTTGATGGTCTTTAGGAACAATTGGAAATTGTTCAAAGCATGTTGACAAGGACAAGATAAGAACAAAGAGCTGTCCTACAGTCAGTAGGCTGTGAATTTCTTGTAGATTATATTGCAATGTGGAAAATGCTCAAATCATATTTCTAAGCTATTTAGAGAACCCTGAAAGAGATTTTTTGACACAAAAGTAAGGAATGGTTTCACAAAATGCATGCCATCAGTTTTTCAGATAACTATAAGTTAAGCCAAATCTACAAGCATATTGTTCTGTATGATGTGTTAACCTTGGGGTCCAGAAGTGTTACTGTCAGATTTTAATAACTACCTGGTAGGTAACAACAAAATTGTGAGTGTTGATTTTAATGGGAGAAAAGCTTTACAAGGCAATTATTTGGCCAGTTTCCCATGACATTTAGTAATTGTTAAAATGAGGTCTTAAAGCTCTGCAACAAACATCATCCTTAGTCTGTTCAGAAAACTGCAGCTCAGCAGTCATAAGCAGGAACAGATAGATGATGACTTTGGATCATCTTCAAGTAAATAAATAAAGAAAGAAATAAAAAGATGCTTCAAATATTCAGATAGCTGGAAAGCAGTATAAACACCATATAAAATTATTATTCACTGAAAAATCATAAGTTTTTTTTTTTCTAGCTAGCATCAGCTTACTGACTACATGTGTATGAGGAATGAAATATCTTTCCCAGTTTTCATAGTTCTTATAAACTTTGCACATAAGTGGTTTATAAGAAAATTTGAATGTGGCTTTCTGTGAGACTTAAGAAAAAATGTAGAATATTCAATGTACAGTTTTGCTTGTGATCACTTATTATTTAAGAATCCACCTGGAGATAATGAGATTCTGAGGACCATGGCTTTCCAGTGTTTACTGGAGTGTCTCTTCAAAACTTTACCTTTATTCCTATATCCTCATCTACTCCCTTCTATCCAGAACACAATGTGCTCCCTCTCCCAATCTGACCTTTTCACACCTATCTTTGCTCAAGATTTAACTCTCCTTTTTGTTCTCCCCACCCTTTACGCTCTGCTTAGCTATCAGTGGCAGCCATGATAACTGCATCCAGCTCAAAATGGAATCTGGAGTACAAGACAGGAGCTCAACGTCCATCAGCTAACTGAGCATGAGTCAAGCAAAATACTGAGAAACAAATATGACTATAGGTCACCATTTTACCTCATAAATAGAGGGCAGCCCAGGAGCCTGTGAGTTGGGCCTGTTTAGCCTGAAGAAGAGAAGGTTGAGAGGGGATCTGATCAATATGTATAAATATCTGAAGGATGAATGTAGGGAGGAAGGGACCAAACTTTTCTCGGTGATGGCCAGTGTTAGGACAAGTGGCAATGGGTATGAGTTGAAACACTGGAAGTTCCATCTCCATGTGAGGAAGAATTTCTTCCCCTATGAATGTGACAGAGCCCTGGAACAGGCTGCCCAGAGAAGTTGAGGAGTCTCCTTCTCCAGAGGTCTTCCATATCTGCCTGGATGCTACCCTGTGCCATGTGCTCTAGGTGTCCCTGCTTGAGCAGGGGGGTTGGACTAAATGATCTCTAGAAGTCCCCTCCAACCTCAACCATTCTTTGATTCTGTGATTCTCTCCTACATGGCAGTGTACTGCATGGCTTGATCTTCCCTCAAGGAGTGATGCATCTCAAGGCTACACCTTGAGGTTGAGAGATTTCTTATGCATGACAGATCCTAAGTGGCCTATAATGCATTGAAACTATATAAACTTTGCTAACTCTTTGATTTATTGTGCACACAATCTTTTAGACACAAACCATTGACCATGTCTGAGCATAAGTTTGGATCCATCTGCACACAGACTCTACTGAGAAGGAGTTTGGAAAGCAGTAGGGCCTACTCTGAACCTCGTAACTCAATGTGAGGGTCTCCTTGATGAATAAATAACCATGTGAACCATGCCATCAAATCTTGTTAAACCACTGTGTTATATACCACTGACCTCAATAAAAGTGTGTTGCTGTTTCTCTGTTGCGGGTGAAGTGCATCAATCCTCCACAACAAAGACCATATCCTTCTAGCTTTGTCTAGAATTTGGCACCTTCTCTGACTAGCTTATTTTGTCACTGTCATTGTTAGTAAGAATGTTATCCCAGTCTAAGAGTCTATAGTTATGTTATGTTATCCCAGTCTAAGAGTCTATAGCTTCACATACACACCAACAAAAGAGGAGGATGGAAAGGCCATCTCCTTTCACACTTCACATCCATCAGGGAGAATCAAGTTCTCTCAGTCTTACAGAAAAAATCCAACAAAAGGTTTATAGACACTCCAGTAAATAATACAGTAAGCCCTGTTTTCATTGCATCTGTTCCCATACATATTAAACTCTTTATTGACCTCAATAGTCTTTCTGGAAACCCTTCACTTCGGTTTGCAAAGCTGTTTCCATGAAGAGGAGAAATTACTTATATAAATGCAGTGTATTCTCTTTAATCTAATTCATTTGCAAAAGGAGTAGAGTTGAAAATACTTTCTTTTGAATCCACTGGAAATAAATAATAGTAGTCATTTTTTTTACCACAGAAATTCCTAGCAGTGTTACTGCAGGACTCCACATTTTCAGAGGATTTTTTTTTAACTTTGTTTTAGAATTATAAAATGGTTACTTCAGCTGCATGTCAGGATTAATTTATCATTGACAGGTGATTACAGAAGCAAGGCATCATTCTGTTAGCACAACTCAGAGAGTAACATCATGCCTTATATTGATTTCTCATTTTCACAGAAGAACAAATTATGTCAGTTTGAATCTTTTGCTATATCTCTCTGGAGATTTTACCCTTAGTCCAACATGTTCCTACACATAATGAATTTGAGGCAACTGTAAAGTGTAACTTTAATAATAATTATTATTCTCATCCATAATTTTGTGTTCCTTCTCCCTCTTTTTCTATCTCTTTTTCTTTTTTTTTTTTTTTTTTCCTCTCCTTTCCTCAAAGGCAATGATAAAAATCAGACTTTGGGGTTTCATCAATTAGCATTAATAAAATAGAAGATTATACAAAACCACTTCTGTTTGCAAAAAAATGCATTTCCAAACCACTTCTTGGTAGGTTCCACAGGAGGTAGGTATCTCCAGGTAGAACCACAATTTATAATAATTTTTATAATAATAGTTTTTTTTTAATAAAAATAGATAATTTTTATAATAATAGAAGGTGCATTTAGCCCAGAATATCCATGGAGAATCCATCCCCTTTCACAAAGCCAGATATGGTAACTATTCTTATACGTCTGCCTAAAGAAGGATTACAAGTTTGTTTATTTTTTAATATTATTATTATTCTATATTATTTATGTTTACAAAGTTATTACTTTAATAAATACAAACAGTGAGACAATAATCTTCTTGATTAAATTTCCACTCAGGAAAAGAAGCCCTAGAAAGCTGCAGAAAATATTCCAGTGACCAGTGTAAGGAAGAATGAAGTAGATGTGAAAACCACACAGTAGGAAGATGTGATATAGCCTGCTTGTCACACAGCTAATATTTTGGCTACAGGTAATAATGACCTATACATACGCTTTATATTTTTTTTTAATACTAACTATAATAGCTTTGAGATGCATCTACACCCACCATTGAAATATAATATATTATAGATCTTGTTAATTTATTCAATGACTTTTTTTTTTATTACTTTTTTTTTTCCCGGTGCATGCCATTTATTTTTTCCTGCATCAATCTAGCAATCTGGTGCACGCTTGTGGTTGCATTTCATATACATGGTATTAGTCTGTAGAGAGGTTAGAGAGAAGCTCAGAAAACTTAGCTTAAAAAGTGAGTCAGCATTCAGATCATGCATCAATGATTGTTTATATTGTAGGCTGAGAAGAGTAATTAGGATTGAGTCCTATGTGAGTAATGTGTGTTTGATTACTGTTAGCTGACTAGTGAGATGTGAAGGACAGCTTAGAAGTTGGCAACTATGATTAAAACTGGTAAGTTTGATTTCTGCAAAGAATAAAAACAGACTAGTTTGCTGTCTTCAGACAAATTTGTACTGAAAATGAGGTCAAAGCATATGGGCTTGTGGAGAGCTTGACTGCATATATGTTTCACATACAAGCACACTGGGTAATATTTCCTCTTGTTTTCTAAACTGTTGTTAGAACTGTGACTTTATCAAAATCATTAATTTGAATAGTGTTTTTAAAAAATAAAATAGTTACTATTTCTCATAGTTTATACATACTTTGGTGTCAAGGGGAAGGAGAAAGGAAAGGGAGCTTTGTAATGATTTAAAAATTATATTCAAATATATATTCAAAAATTAAAAGGCTGATCTAACAAAGAATAATCTAGAAGAGTCTTGTTTGTGACAAAATCAACAGTCATAAATATCTGGAGGGAGAGCAAAATGAGAAACAAAATCAGATATATATTGACCATGATATATTTAGCAGCCAACACTACCTATACCTATACCTATACCTATACCTATACCTATACCTATACCTATACCTATACCTACAGATAAGTTCTTTCTCTGTGTTAAGTAGTTGCATCTGTACTTTAAGAAACACAGGCAATAGGTATTTTTCCCTGCTTTAGAAATAGTGTATTTGACTTGTATATCAAAGAAAAAGCCAATGTCCAAATACTTAGCTCCCAAATTTAACTACATCTCTCAGGGTTCAGAGAAATAAGAAGGACAGAAAATTGTGAGATCTAAGTGCTTATTAGCACAAGCATGAGATGTCCCTAACACTTAAAATGATAGATGAAAGCAGAGTAACAAAAAGGGGTAATAATTTCAGACTACTTTGAGGCATTGATTACATCCAATAATAAGTCAACATGACCTGTGTAAACCAGAGACACTGCAGTTTGAAAGCACTGACCGGGCTGTTAGAATAGTGACAGGTCCACCATGCAAGTGGTCACGGACAAGTCATGCAAACTAGAGAGCAGAAAAAGTTATGAGCCTGAGCATATCTGGATCTCTGGATAATTATCTGGATCACTTTTGATGCCCAAAATCATATTCTCTCACTTTTATTTTTCTCTGGAGGGTATCAGAAGACATTAGCTTAAGAGAAAATTAGTGGATACTTCAGTACTGATTATTTACTGTATTCTGTTTACTAATGTTCCTGATACAAATGTTCAAGCACTGATAACAGAAAACAAATAATATTCTTGGTAAACAATTAGCCTCTAGAATTTATTAAAAGTCATATAGCACAGAATCAATTTATAAGTGCTTAACTTTGATTCTTTAGTCAAAAAGGCAGAACGTTTGAAATGAACATTATTTTGGTATTATAAAATACTCCTTAAACTCAGAATATTGCCCATTATTACCTGTCTTCTGCACTTACTTCCATGTGCTGTGCTTTCACATCCTGCTTTTTAAACATAGTGGTAAGTGTTCCTAGAATCACAGAATCCTTAAGGTGGGAAGGGGCCTCTGGAGATCATCCAGTCCCAACCCCCCTGCACAGACAGGGTCACCTAGATCATATTACACAGGATTGTGTCCAAGCAGGTTTGGAAGATCTCCAGAGAAGGAGACTCCACAACCACTTTTGGCAGCGTGTTCCCGTGCTCTGTCACCTTCAGTGTTAAGATTTTTTTTTTCCTTAATTTCCTGTGGAACTTTTGATACTTCAGTTTGTGGCCATGTCCTCTAATCCTATCAGTGGCCACCACTGAAAAGACTCCCTCCCTTGAGGTATTTATAGATACTGATTAGATCCTCCCCTCTCTCTTCCTTCTCTTCTTCAGGCCCAGCTCTCTCAGCTTTTCCTCATATGGCAGATGTTCCAGGCCCCTGATCATCCTGATAGACCTGCGCTGGACTCTCTCCAGTAGTTCCATGTCCCTCTTGTACTAGGGAATCCAGAACTGGACACAGTACTCCAGATGTGGCCTCATCAGGGCTGAGTAGAGGGGGACAATCACCTCCCGCGACCTGCTGGAGACACTCTTCTTAATGTACCTCAGAATCCCATTGGCCTTTTCGGCCACCAGGGCACACTGCTGCCTCATGGTCAACTTGTTGTCCCCCATGACACCCAGGTCCTTCTCTACAGAGCTGCTCTCCAGAAGGTCAGTCCCCAGCCTGTACTGGTGTCTGGAGTTATTTCTCCCCAGCTGAAGGACTTTGCACTTGCCCTTGTTGAATTTCATAAGGTTGCTCACCACCCAGTTGTCCAGTCTGTCCAGCTGTCCAGGTCCCTCTGGATGGCAGTGCAGCCCTCTAGGATATCAGTTACTCCTCCAGTTTTGTATCATCAGCAAACTTGATGAGGGGACACTCCGTCTCCTCCAGGTTGTTGATGAATAAACTGAACAGGACTGGACCGAGGACTGACCCCTGAGGGACACCACTAACTACAGGCCTCTAACTGGACTCAGCACCACTGATCACCACCATCTGAGCTCTGCCATGCAGGCAGTTCTCAGTCCATCTCACCATCCACTCATCTATCCCATACCTCCAGAGTTTGCCCAGGAGAATGCTCTGAGGGATGGTGTCAGAAGTCTTGCTCAAGTCCAGATAGATGACATCCACAGCTCTCCTCTTGTCTATCCAGTTAGTCATTTTATCTTAGAAGGCTATCAGGTTGGTCAAGCATGATTTCCTCTTGCTGAATCCATGCTGACTACTCCTGAGCATCTTCTTGCCTCCACATGTTTAGAGACAAAAGCCAGGATGAGCTGTTCTATCACTTTTCTAGAGATGGAAGTGAGACTGACTGGCCTATAGTTGCCTGGGTCCTCCTTCCTGCCCTTTTTGAAGACTGATGTGATGTTGACTTTCTTTCAGTCCTCCAGCACCTCCCCTGCTCTCCAGGACTTTTCAAAGATAATGGAGAGTGGCTTAGCAATAACCTCTGCCAGCTCATGCAGCACTCTGGGGTGCATTTCATCAGGGCCCAGTGATTTGTAGGAATAAAAGTTCCCTAAGTGCCATCTGACCCAATCTTCCTCTATTTGGATGAGTCTTCCTCTCTCCAGGCTTCTTCTCTTGTCCCTAGGGTCTGGGATACCAGAAGGCTGCCGTTGGTAAACACTGAAGCAAAGAAAGCATTCAGTAACTCTGCTTTTTCTGTGTATTTTGTAACCAGGACACTCACCTCATTCACCAGCAGGTCGACGTTTTCCGTAATCTTTCTTTTGCCATTGATATATTTGAAGATATATTCTTATTATTTTTAACAACCCTTACCAAATTTTGTTCCAAATGTGCCTTAGCTTTCCTTGTCACATCCCTGATTCCCTGACAACATTCCTGTATTTCTCCTGTCCATTTTTCCACATTCTGTATACTGACTTTTTCTGTTTGAGTTTTGCCAGAAGCAACGTGCTCATCCACGCAGGCCTCCTGTCCCCGCTGCCTGACTTCTTACTCCGGGGATGCACAGATTCTGAGCGTTGAAGAAGTGGTACTTGAAAACTAACCAGCTCTCTTAGGCCTTTCTTCCTTCTAGGGCCCTAGCCCATGGGATTCTTCAAAGAAGGTCCCTGAAGAGGCCAAAGTCAGCCCTCCTGAAGTCCATGGTTACAAGGCCACTTACAGGCCTGCTTCGTCCTCATTGGATCCTGAACTACACCAACTCATGATCACTGCAGCCAAGGCTACCCCCTACCTTCACATCTCTAATAAGTCCCTCTCTGTTTATTAGTACAAGGTCCAGTAGCCCACCTTCCTTGTTTCCTCCTCCACAGAGAAATGACTATTGTCTACTACTGTGGTTTTTGTTTTAAAATAAAGACAAAAAAAAAAAAAAAGGAAAAAAAGGTATGATTTCTGAGTTTCTGAGACTATAGTCAAAGTTTTTTTTTTTTGAAAGATTTCTGTGGTTTCAAAGGTATGATGAGAAACTGATATAATTAACATCATTTTTTCAAAGAGCAAAGATTGCTCAGATATACCTTATATGAGTTGAAGAGAATTTTTGGTCATACTTTCTGATATCATTACTTAGATAGTTTAGGTTTTATTCCAAATCAAGGTGATTACAGAAAAAAAAATATATTTTTTATCACAGTTCAGGCATTACTATAGCTAAGATGCACAGATTTTCTCTTTTCTGTGGGAAAATCTTTTCATAATTTCACGTTCTACTATCTAAAATATATAGCCATGTATATACATGTGTAAAAAGTTATAAATAAAATAAAGTTTATGACAGCCACTGTGACAAGTCAGATTTTAAATATTAGAATTTGGGAATCTTTACATTTAAAAAAAAGATTCCATATTTCCTTTTGTTAAATGTAAGAATACGTAAATGTAAAATAAGGTTTTTACTGTAATGAACTAGGTATTAAGTTCTTACTGTAGTTAAAAAATGGTTTTCCTGTTATATTAGTAACTAAAGGTTATATAAAAAGGATATAACAATAAGGTGTTTGTTAGCAATCCAGCAATTCGTTTCCCTGCTGGACTGAATTCTAGATATTATATCATTGATGAATCTGATTAAAATAATGATTATGCATCAATAATAAAAGAACAAATTCATTATATGCTAATAATCTAACATCAAATATTAAATTTCATTATAATATTGATCAGAACATCTTTTATGTTATTTAAAGAAGTTCTCTTTCCTTCAGATTAAAAAGTGACAGGATAGTTGGATATTCTTTTACAGGGCTATTTCTTCTTTTTCTTTAGATCTTATTATATTTTCTGAGTTATCCTAAAGCTTTCCATAGTGTTAGCCTTCCATATACATAAATACGTTCTCTTTCAAAATTTAATGCATGAAAATTGCAGATCAGACTCTTAAGTAATTGTTTACAGTCATTACTGAATTATAAAATTCTATTTTTAAAACTATGTAGGTGAAACAGAAAAAAAAATATTATACAGTGAGGCTAGCATAATCCAAAATAGTTTAGCTTTGTCTGCTATAGAAATAGAATGAGTAGACCATTATTTGTCTTAATTGTTTTCACATTTAATAAGCTGTAAAAAATGATAAGATAAATGTCAGATCAGATCAAAGGTGCCTTTATATCAATATCTGTTTTCTGACTGAGGCCAGTAGCAGGTGTTTAAAAACCGTCTAATGGAAACTGGGCAAGAATAAAGCGAGATGACTTCTTTAATATTCTCCAGCTTTAGGCTGTCACAACTTCCAAGGACAGAGGTATATTTAGGCTATTCTCCATGAATATATACATGGAGATAGACATTTTTAACTTCTATACCTATCTTGCAAATGTTTTCTATTTATGTTGTCTGAAAAAGCCTTTTTTTTTTTTGAGTTTTAAAATATTCTATTAATAAATTCTCTGAGTGGCTCTCACTATATGGAAGGTATGGGCATATCATCTACTTGTGCAGTGTCACAGTGATCTTTCTCTTGTCCTGAGTATCTTTTTCCAGAACAACAAGCACTGTCTTTTTGACCATTTAACTGCCTGTGAACAATATAGTAATAATTATAAAGAAATTTCTAAATAGAATTCTTTCACAGAAAGAAATTTCTAAACTTTTTTTATGGTGTATTCTTTTAAACAATTGAAAATCTTACTTTACATTAAACTATATTATGTATATATATTTATTATCTGACATGTTATCATCTTATTCTTTATTATTATAAGATCTTGATGTAGTCTTTCAGTCAGCTGTTGCACCGATCTTTTCTTTTATTCTACTTTGAATAATTCTACACCATCAGAAAACATTTTTGTCTCATTATTTAAATACTTTTCCAGAACATTTATGACAATACTGTGCTGGTGTTATTTTAGGGATTTTCAGTGACAGTGTAGCTTTACTGACCCTGTTTACCATCCTCTCTTTGCTATCTTAAACCACACCATAATCAATGGAAAGATTTTTTTTTTCATATCCAGGTATAGCTTAGTTCTCCACAATAGGACTTTTCTACAGCATTTCTAAGTCCAAGTGCATTATATCAAACCATATCTACATGTATAACCCTTCTGAAGGACACTGGGAATTTTGAGAGGTGATTTCCCTCCAAAAGTCATGTTGCCTTTTTTCATTATGGAGCAACTTGCATAAGTATAAAATAAACGCAAGCGAGTCCTGGAGCACATGAGGCACCTACTGTGGCAAAGACCTTGGGATGCCCCTGGCACCTTAGGTACTGTGTTATTAATGAGACTTACCTGTATTAATTCAGGAATTTGTACTTCTAGTCTGTTAAAATATGAATTGAACTACTAGGAAATTCATATATTTATATATTTATATATTTATATATTTATATGAAATATACATGTCTTTTCATTCATAATAAGCTTTTTTGTGTAACAAGTACAGAGAGATCAGACTTGTGGCTTTTAAAAAAACTGGTATTGTGCATTGAACATTCAATTTCTCTGATAGTTACCTTGGTTTAAGAAATGGCTGTGCGCCACAGCAAGCAACTAAGAAATTCTGTATTTGAATCTTTCTGGCATTTGCTGAATGGGGTGCTGCTAGAGCAGGTCTCAATCCTCCAAACATTCATTTTATGAGCTAAATAGTAGAAAATAAAATAGTGAACTCAGCACCTAGATGTTTTCATGCTTCCATGTTTTTCCTGTAGGCAGTTGCAGGACTTCAATCTACCTGTAAATATGCAGCACATTGCAGCACATCTATTGTCCGTGGGGGACAAATAGAAGTCTGTTCAGAGAATTTGAAGTTACAGTTTTACCTCCACACCATCCTCTACTTGCTGTAAACTGCTGTTCTGCAACATATCTCATTAAATCCTGGTTTCAGGATGAAGGGATTGTGAAAGGAAAATCAGGATAACACACAAATAGGAAAGGTGACATGCTGGTTGGGACTCAGTAATAGTATCTCTTCATAATGTATATATGGATAGTTTCAGTGGAAGTCACAAAAAGACTCAAGATGGCTAGATAAATAGATGAATACAAACTAACTGACCAGAGAAAATGCAGATAACATTCATATGGGATATTTATTGACTTATAAACCTGTTCAAGTAGAAACACATGAAACAGAAAAACCTTTAAGAGCTCACTTTAAGAACAACAGTAATCTCACAAGCTAGCAAGAACCAGCCATACGTTTGAACTTAAGTATATGTTTACTTCATACTAAATACTCTATTGAGTACTCTGTATTCTATTTTTTATTGCTGCTTTTGAATTAATTTTTTTTTTTTTTTGTTTGTTTGTTTGTTTTTTAACCTGGATTGTTATGCTGGAACTTCAGGGTAATTTTTGTTGCTGAATACAACTTTTCCTCTTAAGAAATCAGTCTTGATTGGTGTCTGAGGACTTAAAAATGTAGTAATTAGTACTGTACTTATCAGTTATATAGGCACTATGGTTCAACCAGACATATACAGCCTATCATGCTGGCTGTAAATAAAGTTCCCCTAGTGGAAAATCACTTTTTGTGCAGGATTTAGCTCTTCTCTAAGACGTATCATTCTCTAAGCCAGTTAGAAGCCTGCTTATTACATTCCCTATTAACTTCAATAGATTATCAATTAAATATTATTTTATATCCATGTATGCCACAATATCATGAAATTTTCAGCATCATTTCAGGCATTTGTTCTATGTGTGATACATATGAGAGAAACTGGGAGCTTTCCTACAGAGCATAAGATGGAGCACAGAGAGTTATCTCTTAAGAAGTGGTATTAGAGTTGCTTGTGCATGGAACAACAAATGTTTGACAAATAGCTTTATTCGTACCAATTAGTACTAATTAGTATCATAGACTCAGCCCTTTATTGCAGATATGCAGCTTATGATCAAAGTCCTTTTAGAGTTAAAGAAACAATTTATGTCTGGTGCTATTATCAGATTATTCTTTCTGGAGTCTCAAGCTTTTTAACACAGAAATATTTCTTTATGTTCTCCTTTCTTAAGATCACATTCATAAAAACTTTTTTTTACAGGAGGAACAAGAACCTATAACAAATAGAACTGAAGGCTCCAAAATGACCTTGTTTTCACAGCAGCATGTTGAGGATAGACACATTGCACTTTACATTATCCTCTTGGTACAAATGTTAAGATTCCCCTGGTTAATAATTTCACAACTGAATAAAAGGGCAGTTTTCTAGACACAAGAACAAACCATAATTTCCCAACATTTTAAGTGTCTTTCTTATATAGTACATAATAATATGGTTTTAGAAATTTTGACCAGAACTTCAGTCTATGAGAAAAATAATCCTATTTGAGTTACCGGAAGTGTTACCAGGTGCTCTTTTAAATATATCTACCTATCAAAATTACACACATCAGGTTTATTAATTAGTAGCTGTAAATACACAAAGATTGGTATTTCACTAGGAGAGAATAAAGTAAGATCTATATTGATGGATGGTAAGCATACCAATCAGATTATGTTATCAGTGTATCAGAATTTTGCTAATGCTCATTACATATTTTCATGTATTCACTACTTTAATAAGAAATATAGAGATTAAATGGCAGATGAGTAGCCTGTTGAGAACAATTAACTCAAAGCAGTCTTAAAGACTCTTTTCCTGTCTGGGATTTTTGCCTTCAATGTTGATTTTGCCCCTTGTGTGAATTAAGGTCTTTACTGATGGATTTAAGATTTCTCTGACATTTGATTAAGCAAACTTCATACAGAGATTGCATTAAATTTTAATATCTATCAGAACTGAACAGCAGTTTTATCAGATGTTTTTTCATCATTCCTAGTCTTTGGTATCATATAAAGTGACTGATAGCTCAACAACAACAAATCCCAAGAATGCAGTACAAGTACAAAGACCTGTACTACCAACAGCTCTGCAAAATTAACCCTAAGGGCCAAGAGAGCAGCTTCAAGATAAGATGGTTAATTTTAAAATATATCAAGAAGCTGGAAAAGTAATTTCACTGAGCTGTATGTAGAAATGTTAAGATACTCTTTAAATGATTGAAACTGCTATGTCCCGATCTTCAAAAAACATTGAAATTAAATGGAGGTTGACAGACCTCAGTAAAGTATTGATAGGCAGATGTTATACACATATGATTTCAATGAAAGTTAGAGGCCTTGTCTATGTTTTTTAGAGGCCTTTTCTATGTTTGTAACAACATCAGTGAAGCATGATGTCTCACTTTGTGACTGAGAGAGAAAAATCAGTGCTAAAGATGTGTTCATCAGGTGAGGTCTGCTCTGAAAGGAAAACATAAAATAATCCTCAAGTTGTTGATAATTTTAATTTAGCCATCAGTAGGACCAGTGTTATATTAAGAAGCTATTTTTTGCTCCTCTTTTAAATGATGACCATAACCAGATTTCATTATCATAGCTATAAGTACATACATAATATCTTAGAGGTACAGAATACAGAGGAAATTACAGGAAGATTTGCAAAAGAACTAAATGAAACCCCAAGACAGAAAATTTCAACCATTTTGTTGTCTCAAATCATTAAATATTCCTTCTGGTATAGAAATATTTATTCTATTTTTCATTCAGGTGTTACTTATGTTTTAAAGAGGGAGATGGGAGGTCTAGTCATGAGAAACTATGAAACCACAATAGCTTCAAGAAACCAGATTTACTGTGCTCAACAAACTTTGGAGAATTAAAAGCATTCCCTTCACTTTTGCTCTGGCATAGAATTTATCATCAATACTAAGGCCAAATTTGGGGTGCACAATTTCCCAGTTTTACTTTTTCAAATCATCTATGAAATTTTGTAATTTAGAACTTTATCTGTGAAATTAATAAATCTTAATTCTTTCACATGGAGGAATTAATTGAAAGCTGAATAAGCTCTTTCAGATTCTCTATCTCTATAGCCATACAAATATCTGTTGATTTTTATATCTGTTGATATATGTATATCAATAATCATCATATAAACATAAGGAAATTATTTTGCTTCAAAAGTCCTCTGCTGGGTATAATACTGCTACAATGCATAGTGCCTGTTGATCATGATCCCAAATAAATCAATCATCAGTGTATTCATATACTTTGTCTTCTGAAATAAGATAATAATTCTCTTAATTACTCACTCAGCTATATTTAATCTTCTTTATTTGAAAGCTCTTTTCAATTTCAGTGTATCTTGGTTTGTTCAGTAAGTGAGCTCCCTCTATATCCGCCAGAAAAAGAAAAACTTTCCAGACAAATGATTTAGAACAAAAAATATTAAGTCTATATTCTGGACTTCTGACAAGTAATAAGGACTATGCCCTTTAAATAACAGAATTGCCAAAACATAAAAATTAGGGACGGAAAACTGGAAAACTATTAAGACACTTCTCTTTTCAAGATAGCATTTTTCTCACTTTGCTATTTATTTATTTGGCCCAGTAGGAGACCTTACACAATGCAATGACTAAGAAAAAAAAAAATTACATAATTTTGGGGTTCTTGTTTTATTTTGTTTGTTTTGTGGGAGGTTCAGCATGTTTCTGTCAATATTAACTATTAATATATGTGTTCTACTGTATTCTGTGATGTCTCCAGAACTGTGATAACCAATAAGTGGTCATTAATTGAAGAGCCCTTTAGGGCATATCAGGAAGGTAAAGAATTTGAGATGAAATTGAGTTGAGACAAATATGAATATAATATCAAAGACTTTATTTTAGTACACTTTTATAATCTCTTTTAAATAACTCTATTGAATTCTTATCCTTTGGCCCTGTACAGTCTAATTGTCAGTGAAAAAGTGGTATCTTATTTTTATGCTTAATTAATTACCTTAGAAAGTCTTTTTTAACTAAGTCCACGGATAAAGAGCCTAATTTTATTCTAGAAGAAAATGTTTCTTCATGAAAAAAAAAAAAAAAAAAAAAAAAAGTAGTGAATTTTGAAGTGAGTACTATGCTTGTGTAGGTTTTGTGGAGATGGTGGCCATAAATATTCCGGTAAACTTTTATAGATCTTTTAAAATGAATACTAAAAACAAACCTACAGAAAATCATGAGAAACAAGCTGTAAACAAGAATGAGTCACTTTTCTATGTGACCCATTTCTATGGCTTTTTAAGGTTTTACTGTTTACTGTTATTGATAAAACACATGAAAAAGTTAAGCTACTTTTGTTATCAGTAGGAATAAGTCAAACTGAAGTCTTTATTAGTATTTACTCAGGCTAAATTCTTATTGATTTATATGAAAACTTGTATGCAAGACAAAGTCTGAAAAAACCATAAGTACTATATCTTCATTTACACAGCATCAGAGGAATGATGTAGCTCTATAAAACATCTCAACTCAGGATACTGTCGTATGAGCATGCATCTGATACATGACCTTGGAGGAGAACCTTATCTATCTCCAGGATTGTTTTTTTTTTTCACATCCTTTGATGATTCTGTGTAAATTATAATGTGTCCTATATACTGTGGTATATAGCCTCTACTTTTGGCTCCTTTTTAAAACAAGGATCTCTCATTCCATGAAATGAAGGATCCAGCCCCTGTTAATGTGGTTTTGGTGTGCATGTATATTAGACCAAGCTATTGATCCTCGAGGGCAATAACTCTGAAAAAAAATTACAGGATACAGTAGTTAAGCATCTGAACACGGTTTGTGTTGAAAGCTAAAAAAGTGCAAGTGGTCTTCTTAAGGGAAGAGGAAGGATAGCTGATATTCCCTCCTTTTCAAGTAAGTTTTATATATATTTCTTGAATTTTATGTGTATTTCTCATATAAGAGCAGAATAACTCTTTTTATCATATTTGAGCAAATCAATTTTTTTTTAATTTAATCTTTTTTCTTGAATTTTCTTTACTGGAATAGCGAGTGAGAAATCAATCATGCAAGCAGTTTATTGGTCAAATTAAACCAATAATCCAATTTAAATCTTTTAGACAGAACTTTTATCTATAATCTTTTATAAATATTCAATTCTTGAATGGCATTAGAAAACTATTTATATCTGTTTATATGATAATATATAAGAAAACCTCACATCAAACTCTTTTTCATGCCTGCAGATTTTTGAACAGATCTTTAAAGATTAATTTTCTATATAGATTTTATGTATGTGTGTGTACACATATTTTTCAATGCATATAGGCTATATATTTTTTTACCTATATTTTTATTCAATTAATTTATTTCACTTTTTTCACTTTTTAAATTTAATATACTAATATATTAATTAATTACATATATTTTAAAGTGTATTGTAATTCTATGCTTAAAATATTTTATATAAAATACATATATTAAAAATACATTTAATAACCTTATAGAACAAATTTTTTAAAAAGAGATAGATATCTGAAAACACACAAAGGATTTGAAATATTTACATGATGTTTTCACTGCTCTTCTGCTCAATGATACTTGGAACTACTTTTCCAATGTGCTCCTTTCTTTTAGAGATCATCTTGCTATTTAAAAATCAGTGTTCACTGATTGATTCATTTATTTTGAGCAATCTATTATTTCACCTTTCAACACTCTGAAGACCTTACATTACAATTAATCTATGGACATATTAAAATATCTAATTAATTAAAAAAAAACCTAACAATCACTGAAAATACGCTTTTTTTTTTTTTTTTTTTTTTTTTTTTTTTTTTTTTTTTTTTTTTTTTTTTTTTTTTTTTTTTTTTTTTTTACTTGGCATGTTATTAGTATTCATATTTTAAACAAAATCTGTGTAATGTCTGCTTAGTCCAAGTAAACTATAGAACTAATTACAGACTCACAATAAATTCTTTCATTTAATGACACTCGAGTTTTTATGTCCAATTTAATTTTTTCCTGCTCATTTCCCAGTTCAGAGCCATTTTTCTGAAATGACATTCTGAGATGTTTTAGCACTTTCTTTCTCTTAACTAAATTACATTTTCAGCTCCAAACCTATTCTCTTTAATGTTAATAAGGAGGATTAAGTCTTACATCTTGCATATCTTTTCCAACTAACAGATGTCAGGCGTTACATTTTAACTGAAGCAGAGAATACCATAGTCTAAAACTTATATACAATTTTAATACACCCACAGGCTCTAAATCCATCCTACCAGGGTTAACATGAAACAGACGATTTTTTCACCTCTATTACCTGAATTCTTTAATGTTTGAATGAGATAACCCTCACTTACATAATAACGAGAGTTTTAAAGTTCTTTCATCCCTTCTGCAAAGTAAACCCACAAAAAAATCTAGGTAGGTGATTCACAGTACCAGACCTATTAATTTCAGCATTTTGTAATTTTCATAGGATTTCTTGACATATTTTGACACTTTCTTGGAAACTGTCTAGTTATTTAAAATGCCTTTGAACTGCCTATGCCCCAGTTTGGAACTACATATCTGATAAATACAATCTAAGGCATCTACATTTTGCAAGGCCCAGTGTGACCAGCCATTTGTGTTCTTCCAATCATGGAAGATGTTCTGTTCCATGAAATTGTCTTTAAAAAACTTCTGTAGGTGTGCATCTGTAGAAATTAATGATAAAGATGTCACAATACTATTCTACTATTAATCCTTGTATAGATGAAGTCTAAGAATGCCAATTATGTATGACAAAAGATAAAGCATTATCAAAACCCATACTATGCTATAAAAATTTGCTTTGATTCTGCAGCCTGTAGACAGCTAGAGGCTACATTTGCATCTTTTAACATATTGAAACATATATTGAAAAGTGTCAATTGCTGTTCTTTTTCTTTAAAAAATTTGAACTTGTCTTCAAAGTCTTTTGTAATGTATATTTCTCATACTATTTGCATTGTCTTAAGGGAATTTAGGAAAATAAAATCATTATTGTTCCATAAGTATTATAGTATGAATATCAGTAGATCAATACCATACCAACAGCAAAATATTGGAGGGAGAGAATGGGAAGATGAAATATAGATACAAGATTAGATTTCATGTAAAAGAGTAAGAGATTTAAGCATTTTGAAATAACTTTTTTCTAAGAAGTTTACCTTTTCTAATCACTTCTGCTATATGGAGTCTGTGAGGAGATGAAAGAGATTAACTACATTGATCATAAATTTTCAGGTCTGAAGTCTATTTGTGTGTTGCTAAGAACTTGTCAAAGCCATAATCACATGGAATTGGTACTGCTTCAGTGCTAAAAAAAAAATGTTTTTGAGTGCTAAACTAGAATGTTTTTAAGACTTAAGGTGGCATGGTAATTCTTTAGATTTGTGGCTGATACAGAAATACTAGAGAGAAGGCACCATACAGGTTCCTTTTTAACAGATGAAGATATGATAATAATAGTTTCCAAGATGTTGAGGCAGCTTGCTGGAATATATACTCCTTCAAACACTCTTGAAGTGCAGAAATAGGATTTGCCAAGGAATTATCAACATAAAGTAGCAATAAATCTCTATGTTGTTTGCATAACAATGATATAAAAGCCATTTAACGTATTCATGTCAATCAGTATACAGAGTATACAGTATACAGTACAGAGAGAGAGAATCTTAGAAGGTTAAAAAGGAATTCACGTGAACGCTGTTCAACACAGTAAGAGGGACTTGTGTGCTTACGTCCTGTGCCCTATATTCAGGTCTAATTTGTTCTATAATATATTGATTTTTGGAAAGCAGAGACCTGACAAGAGTTCCAGAATTAGACCTGCTGCCGAGGTACAGATAATATTTACCTGCACAGGAAACTATTATAATCTGGTCCTACTGTATCTATGCAATACATTTAATTCATGTAGATAGAGTATATCCTATAGATTTGAGATTCTGGAGACCTCTATTCTGAAGTTTCTTGTTGCTCTAAGAAGCTAAAGAAAGCAAGTCTATATTTTTATTTTATCTCTCTAAGATAAATTTAGGATAGGAGAATCAGAATAGCTGTCCTATTGAATTGTATTTTTGCCATTACAGATGTACTTAGATCACATAATGTTACTAATCTACCAGCTGAGCTATTTATATACTCATCATTTTCCATTTCACAATTTATCTGAAATTTATACTTCAATTATCACAGTTATATGAGTGCTACGGATAAGATTCAACTCAGCTACCTTCATATCCTTATAATGTAGACATCTTAATTTTGGCTAATCTCATAAACTGCTCTTACAGTAATAGAAAAAAAAAAAAGGTATTTCTCAAGGATTATTAATCTCTTCATTGTAGAATATCCTTATAGGTAGGAAAAAAAAGTGAACACCTAGCAGTATCTCCCTTCTATATATTAACTATAAAAAAGTTATCATTATCTAATTATAACTCATTTAACTTTATTAAAGAAAGCAAATAGTTGCATCTACAGTTGCAAGAAGTAGAAATTCAAAGGTCATTATATTTCCTATCAGAATAGAAAATTCTGTTCTGTCACAATCTTTATCACAGAATGTAGACACTGTTTATTCATATTGCCTTAGACTTCCTGCCATTATGGTTCCTAGTCTTTCCATTTCACTGAGTGAGTTCTGGCTAGTGTTAAAAGCACATTCTTGAGAATGTTTTAACACTATTGATTATTTAATTACTACATGAAAAACAAAGTTTATTTTGGTAATGAGCATAATATTTTGGTCATCAAATGTCAGGCAAATTCTGATTTTCTCAGGGAATATGTCCAGAACTCTTGTTCTGGACAGATAGTCACTTTTTTAAAGGGGTAATTCATGGAAAAAATATCTCTAGAATTTGTACCTGAAACCAGCTACAAGTAATTATACCTAGAAAAAAAAAAAAAAAAAAAAAGATTTTGATCACTTTTGTATCTACATAATTTAGTTTCTTGCAATTTTGGATACACAGTTTTTTTACAAACTGTTGAAAAGATTTAAATTTAGTATTTAATACAAGTTCATTTGAAAGCTTTTGTATGAGCATAAAGAATGTATCCTTTATTTCAAAGAGGCAAATCCATTACAATTATAACTATTCAGATTACTGGAATAGAAGAATTTGTTCCTCACACAAGAAGCCTTCAGCACCACTTTCACACATAAAATATAAGATAGGTTATGAACTTGAAATTATGCATAAAATTAACATTCAAGACTATCTGCTGAAGGTGAAAGATTTGGAAAAATAAATGCCCAGGACATGCTCTTCTAAAAATATTTCAGGTTCCAGAAATCTTCCAGAAATGCATTGTGTGAGAAAAATCTTTATTTGTAACAATCCTGCTTATTTAAAAATACTTTTCCTGTATTTATACTTAACAACACCAAACAAACTAACAAAAACTCTTCTTTTAAGTGTCTTCTTGAATTTTTGGTTTTGAATTACATTGGTTTTCAGAATAGGGGGGTTACAAGGAACAGATTCTGTCTGTTTGTTTGCTTTAGTAAAAGAAAATAAAGGAGCAAATTTGTCTATTGTTTAGACAAAACAATAAGGAATAATGTTATACATTTAGAATATGTAATTAGTGGCCTCTTGAGATCCTCACAGCCTTACACTTCTGCAATCTGTTCAAATTTCTTTATTTCTTAATTTATTATAGTTTGAATAGTTTTATATAGTGTTGAATTAATGTCAAATTACCAGAAACTAAAGGATTCAGTGAGTGTTACCATGAACAAAGAAAGAACAGAAGTTCATTAAAAACTTTCAGTGTTTTGTCCTTTACTGCATCTGACTCTTGTTAATTGCAACTTTCTACAGTAATATGGTGTTTAAATTCAACTAAGTTCAATGTCTGAAAACAAGTGTTTATTAATGAATTTATTTGTTCCAGAAAGTTCATAAAAGAATAATAAGAAAAAGGAAATAGACTTGAAAGTGATCATCCCGAATTTGTTAATAAGGATGAGAGAGGGAGAGGTGGAAAATTTTAAGTCCTGATATTGAACCTATTTTAACAGTATTAGGCCTTGGAAAAGTAATGGTATATATGAGTGCCAGTAGGACTTGCCACTATGCAGAGATTTAGTCTTATTCAAAATCAGTAGCAGTTATTAGCAAATACTGATTTATTATTATTATTATTATTAACCTGGTTCAAAATTTGCATGTACTACTATGAAATTTTCTGAATAGCAAATAGGAGCTTTATATGGTCTTATACTAAGCAATCTCTCAAAATGAATAAAATTCTTGTTTTATCATTCCTTTGTCTGGTGAACTTTTCTTTAGAGAATTTTTTTTTTGCAATGCTTTCTAGCTGTACAAATCCATAATTTCTGATATTATCTACTGTTCTAATTAATAGGACTGCAGCAGACAAAATAGGATGAAACTTAAAATACAAGAATTCTCTTCTCTTTGGAGGGATTTTGGTTCCACATAAGATGCAAAACAAATTAAAAGTGTTACCTGAGAACAAGCTGCACTAAGAGGTTGATGACTATTCATAAAAACAGCCTATTCAAAAAAACAAATCAAAGAAAACAGTTAGAATGACAGAGAGAGAGAGAGAGAGAACAGGAGCTGTGAATCTTCCTGTAACATCAAATAACAGTATTTTGTACTTTCTCTTATCAGAATACTACATGGAATATTGTCCCTTTACCAACATCAAATGGTTTTACGGATTAAGTTTACAAGTGGACAGAACTTCAATGAGAAATCATTTCCAAACAGCAATTTCTGGTTTTCATTATCAGGGGCATACACTTGATTGACAGCATCCATCGCAGCACAAATATATTGCCAGAGTGTTAGCACTGTTCTCAGTACAATGCATACATACAATCTCTGAAGACTGAGAAAATAATAGGACAGAAGTCTTACTTGGTTTCTTTTTGTTTTTATTTTCTTTTTTTTGAACAGCTTTTCTGTCATAACAGTAAGCTTTGCATTCACAGTCATTTTCAAGGGTAAATACCACATCAGTACACCTCTTACTAACTTCAGCATTAGATGTTAAATCATTTCAGAACTCAGTATTGGGTTATGAGTCTAAGAAGTAGGAAAATCGTTAGTTTAGTGAGTGATTGAGATGACTATTAAAATTTAGCTTTAGGTAATACTGTCAAGATAATAAGATAGTAAGCTGAGATCCTGGATAATATTCAAACATTATCACATCTATCACAGAATCATAGAGTCATTATAGACTTTCAAGATCAAGTCCAACTGTAAACTCGTCATCACTACTCCTGCTAAACCATGTCTCTTAAGTGCCTGATCTACACATTTCTGGAACACTGCCAGGGACGGTGACTCTACCACTTCCCTGGACAGCCTGTTCCAAAGTTTGACCCTTTTTTTCTGTGTGGATTTTTTTCCTAATATCTAACTGAACCTCCTGTGGAGTGACTTGAGGTCATTTCCTCTTGTCCTGTTGGCAGTTATTTTGGAGAAGAGATAGACACCTGCCTCATTACAGTGTTCTTTCAGGTAGCTGTAGAGAGTGAAAAAATCTCCCCTGAGATCCAGGGGGATCTCCCAGGGGGATCTGGAAAAAATCTCCCTCTTCTCCATACTAAGTAATCCCAGCTCCCTCAACCACTCCTCATAAGATTTGTGCCCTAGCCTCTACACCAGCTTCATTG